>VWZV01003016.1:0-18982 GCA_013397155.1 Irena cyanogastra | reverse complement strand
CCTCATAGGACATTCCTTCCAGTCCTGTCAACAGCATTGTTGCCCTCCTCTGGGGGCAATTCGAGGACCTTCACATCTTTTTTTAATTGGGGGGGCCAAGAAGTGCACACAATACTCAAGGTGAGGCTGCACCGATGCTATATACAGAGGGATAAGCCCTTGCTTCCAGGCTGGAGCAGCCTATCCTTGGAGGACTACACTCTGTGCAAGAGTGACCCATGCCGCAGCAGTTTTGGGAGGACTGCTACTCATGAGATTGAAACCACGTTGGAGAAGCTCATGGAGAACTGTCTCCCGTGGGAGGGACCCCACAGCGTAGCAGGGGAAGGACTTCTGTCCTTGACCAGTGGAAGATCTTGGGTGACGAACTGACCAAAACCCCCATGCCCTGTCTCCCTGCACTGTTGGTGGGAAGGACGGAGAGGTTGGGGGAAAAAGATGTTTTTAAGGGCTTATTTTACTTCTCATTATCCTCCTCTGACTATGTTAGTTATAAATTCACTTTGTACTTCTAAGTTGAGCTTGTTTTGCCCTTGGAGTATTTTCTCCTGGTCCTCATCTCAACTCATGAAGCCTTCATTAATTTTTTTTTCCTTTCCTCTGCCCAGCTGTAGCAGGGGAGGGCGAGTGAGTGGCTATCGTGAGTGTCTGGTGTTTGGCCAGTGTCAAACCATGACAATTGGTAAAAAGCTCATTAGAACAAATTCAGAATAGAAATGCCTTTCTGTTTTTGTTTTTCCTACAGGAATAGGAATACTAAACTTCTGATGTTTTAGGATTTCTTTCATTCTGTATATTTTACTTTTTTCCCCCAGGTATTAAAGGGAGAAATAAAGTCTCACAGCATGAGGTAGACATAAACCTTATCTTACACTAAGGCAACAAATTAACTGTGCAGAAGACTTTGAAAATTCCAAACAGCTTGTACAGTTTCTTTACAAAAATATTTATTTGTAAATACATGATGTAATTATTACTATGTCTTAATGACTTAAAACATTTGAGAGCAAATAAAAATATTTTAATACATTAATGTTTAACATATATATTAAAATCATAGAATGATTTGGGTTGGAAGGGACCTTTAAGATCATCTAGTTCCAACCCCCCTGCCATGGGCAGAGACACCTTCACATCCAACCTGGCCTTCAACACTTCTAGGGATGGGGCATCCACAACCTCTCTGGGCAACCTGCTCTGGTGTCTCACTACCCTCACAGTAAAGAATTTCTTTCTAATATCCAATCTAAACCTACCTTCTTTCAGTTTAAAGCCATTCCCCCTTGTCCTATCACTCCATGTTCTTGTGAAAAGTCCCTCTCTGGCTTGCTTGTAGGCCACCTTTAGGTACTGGAGGGCTGCTATAAGTTCTCCCTGAAGCCTTCTCTTCTCCATGTTGAACACTCAGCCTGTTGTCCTAGGAGAGATGTTCCATCCCTGTGATCACCTTTGTGTCCCTCCTCTGGACTTGCTCTAGTTGATCCATGTTCTTCTTATGTTCAGGGTCCAAAATCTGAAAGTAGTACTCCAGGTAGGGTCTCACCAGAATGGAGTAGAGGGGGATAATCACCTCCCTCAACTTACTGGCTACGCTTCTTTTGATGCAGCCCAGGATACAATTGGCTTTCTGGGCTGCTGTATCAGTTCTGGTTCAGAGCTAAAATTTAGGAAGAAACTTCAGGAGAATTTACTTTGGGAGAAGCTAATCTACAGTGGCCCCTCTCAGTCACTGGTTTGGGAAAAACAATTCCTTAGGAGAAAAGTGGAAAAAACTATTTATTTAACAGGCAAAGTATTCACTAGCACAAACAAATAAACAAAAACAAATTAAAAAAAAAAAAAAGCAATATGAAACTATAGAACCTCTTGCCACTCTAAAAGAGATGACAAACTCAGAAAGTCCCCTCTGTGGCTGTGGCTCGGCTCATTCAGTCTCTTATCAGTCCCTCCGGCGCTGGAAATGCTGCGGCCCAGGCCCAGCCCGGTGGGCTACAGGTGCGAGCTGCCGGTGCTCTTCTGAGTGTTCAGTCCAGAACAGGTTTAAAAAGGTTCAAAGAGAAAGAAAACCCACAGTCTAGGGAACTTCTCTGCCTCAGCTAGCTAAAAACTAACTAAAAGCAAAGGACAGCTCTGTCCTGCTGTCTGTCCATCTGCAGACAACACAGTCTAGGAGCAGGATGCGGGGGAGCAAGTGCAGTTTCTGATAACAAACTCTGCACTTCTTCTCTCCCCCCTTCGCTCTCGGAACAAGTCTTAAAGGTGCAACACATTATCTAGCCTAAACAGAGCAGACGATTTGGGATAAAGGCATCATATAGCTGCTCCGACCCAGGTGCAGGACCTTGCACTTGGCTTTGTTGAACTTTATGAGGTTCACAGAGATCCACCTCTCAAACCTGTCAAGGTCCCTCTGGATGGCATCCCTTCACTCCAGCATGTCGACCACACCACACAGCTTGATGTTGTTGGCAAACTTGCTGAGGGTGGACTCGATCCCACTGTCCGTGTCACTGAAAAAGATGGTAAAAAACAGTGCCGGACCCAATACTGACCCCTGAAGAATACCACTTGTCATTAATCTCCACTTGGACATTGAGCTGTTGACCACAAGTCTGAGAGTGACCATCCAGCCAATCCCTTATCCACTGACTGGTCCACCCATCAAATCCACATCTCTCCAGTTTAGAGACCAGGATGTCAAATGCTTTGCACAAGTCCAGGTAGGTGATGTCAGTCGCTCTTCCCTCATCCACCATCTCTGTCATCCTGTCATCAAAGGCCACCAAATGTGTCAGGCACGATTAGCTGATGATGTTGATAGTCACCTTTAGCAGAGAACGACAAACATAACAAGCAAAGCAGAAACTTTGCTTACACAAATCATCCTGAAATGTCTAGTACCACCTAAATGGCTTCTGACAGAAGCATAATTGGCATTAGTCATTCACTGTCAAGTGTCCAATTCAAAGGAAGACATTTAAAAATTTGCCAACAATTTCAAGGGCAATTATGGTGGTTTCACCTTGGCTGAATGTCAGGTGCCCACCAAAGCCACTTTCTCACTTCCCTCCTCAGTTGGACAGAAGAGAGAAAATACAATGAAAGGTTTGTAAGTTGAGATAAGGACAGGGAGAGATCATTCACCGATTGCCATCACAGGCAAAAAAGACTCAACTTGGGGATATTAATTGAATTTATTACCAATCAAATCAGAGAAAGATAATGAGAAGTAAAACCAAATCTTAAAACCATTTTCCCTCCACTCCTCCCTCCTTCCCAGGCTTAACTTTATTCCTGATTCTCTACCTCCTTCCTCCCAGCGGTGCAGGGAGACAGGGATTGGGGGTGAGGGTCAGTTCATCACATATCGTTTCTGCTGCTTCCCCTTCAGGGAGAGGAGTCCTTCCCCTTCTTCAGTGTGGGGTCTCTCCCACGGGAGCCAGTCCTGCACAAACCTCTCCAACATGAGTCCCTCCCACAGGTTACAGTTCTTCATGAACTGCTCCAGCATGGGTCCCTTCCATGGGGTGCAGTCCTTCAGGAACAGGCTGCTCCAGCATGGGCTTCCCACAGGTTCACAGCCTTCTTTCAGGGAGTGTGTCTCCTCCATGGGCTGCAGGTGGATCTCTGCACCCCCCGGGGCCTCCATGGGCTGCAGGGGGACAGTCTGACATCACTATGGTCTTCACCATATGATGCAGAGGAATCTCAGCTCTAGCACCTGGAGCATGTCCTCCCCCTCCTTCTGCACTGACCTTGGTGTCTGCAGAGTTGTTCCTCTCCCATATTCTCCTCTCTTCTCTGGCCACAATTACTTCTGTGCAATAACTTTTTTTCCCTTCTTAAATATATTACTCCAGATGCATTGCTACCATTGCTGATTGGCTCAACATTGGCCAGTGGTGGGTCTGTCTTGGAGCTGCCTGGCATTGGCTCTGCCAGACATAAGGTGAAGCTTCCAGCAGCATCTCACAGAAGCTACCCCTCTAGCTCCCTGCTACCAAAACCTTGCTACACAAACCCAGTACAGCAATACATTCACATAAATATTCAAGTGAAAAATCAGTGTGTCAAGTATTTTGGGGTCAAGCTTGGTTTGGTCTCAAACAATAATGTGACTTCAAAGATGTTAACAGTAATTAGAAAACAATAATGGAGAGTTATCAGATTCTATATACCATGAATGTCATTGAATGCATTTAAGTTCATATCCTTTACCTTGTCCTTGTTGCATTAGCATTAATCAAGTTATAATAAGCAGCCCAGCTCAGATCCATGAACCAGCCTCTGGGCTGATTGACAGAAGCTCACAGCCAATGGGAGCTCTCCTAGGATGCAGGCATCTTATTGGTTCAGAGTCTGGGGGCACAGGAATAGACCAATGACCTGTCTCGACCCAGGAGTTTGGAATGGGCTATAAAAGAGAGCCCTGAACAATAAATCCTGCTGTTTGCTGATGACCAATGGGAGTTCTGTTGTGTGTTAAGTCTCAGGCATATGAACATCATGGGTTAGTAATGTAATAGTCCTGACTATGGAATGACAAGTGCTACTGTTTCAACTTGCACATTCCATGAAATTCCATGTTTTAGACATCATTCAAAATAAACAGTGTTGATATAATTTGCCATAAGTGATTGGATTTGTTTTATTCTTCTTTATAATAAGCAGCAAAGAGTCAAACTTGGATAGATCTAAGGAAGAAGAAAATATATATGGCTGAATCTCTCATGACTAAAAACCTAAATATTTTCCAATAATAAAAAGTCAAGAACAAAAGAATTAAGCATTTAACTGCCAGTTGGCCTTTGCTTTTCGAGCCTGGATTAATTCTACCTAATGTATCCTTAAAATACTGTTAAATTCAATACCAAAACTAGGAGCCATGTTTCTGAATGCTTCTACCTTACAGAGAAAGAAAAAGGGTAAGACAACACAGAAATAAAATAAACATTCTTTGAGGGTGTGGACTGTAGAGAAAGTACATTTCAACTGGGATAGGTAGGAGGAAAGAAAAGGAAGAGAGATGGGAGAAAGGTACTAGCAATGTTTTTCATTGTCATATCAGATAGTAGTCTTCATTCAGTCTATCAAAATTAGATGGACTCTTCAGAACACACCACAGCTGCTTATTTCTCAGAATATCCCATCTTTATGGCAGGCAGCAAAAGCTGGACATTTTAAAACTATATTTCAGTATCTGCTGTGGAAACACCATGCAGTCACATGAGAATTAATCTTGACTTGATGTCTTTCAGAATTACTTTGAACGACCTGAAAATTTCAGAGATGCGTTTATTTACACCTAATATTGCCTGCCCAAAGTCAACTCTAAGAGTTTGGGAAACCGGACCAGGAGAAGAGTGGTCAAATGAATTCCTGACTCTCAAAAGATTTCATTGCATCTTAAAGTAGTTGAATCTGGGAGTGGAATCTCTTCATAATTCCCAAGGACAGTACTGGTAACAGCTAGGAAGGACTGTAAAGGATGATGCATTACATTTGTACAGCATAAAACAGGTGATCACTAGGCTCAAAAAGTTGAAATATAAATGTAAACACAAGGTGTCATGGTTTAGGAATGGTATTCCCCAATTTAGTGTTCCCACCGAAAACATCCCAGACCACGTGCCACTGGCTCACTTCCCTCTCCCCCTCCATGGTGGGATGGAGAGGAGAATAAGAGGCACAAAAAGGTAAAAATTACAGCTTGAGATAAGAACAATTTACTGTAAACTGCAACGAAATAAGAAAAACTAACAGCAAAGACAATACTAATAACCAGGACACCAGGGTAATCATAACTTACTTCACAGACAATTAAACTGGATTATGTTAATAAAAAAAAATCAGGATTCATCTATATTGAGGAGAAACATGCTCTAATTAGAAGCACAAGCACAATGCCAAGCACTAAGGAGCTGACTGATCTGCTGAAACTATATCCTGAGAGTCTGCTCTATATTTTAACAAAATTACTGAGACTGCAGACACATGTTCTACTCTTGCGAAAAAATAAGAAACAAGTTTGGCTTTCCTTTGTTTCTCCATTTTGGGTGTTATCCTTTATTTCTCAAGATGGTACTATTAATTCTGTTTCCCAGTAGAGGTAAACTTCAAAAACCTGGATACTTCAGTCAAATATATTTTTCTCCTCTTTTAAACCTACTGTACAGCAAATAAAAGCCTTTTGTTTTGGTAAGATCTGATTAGTGAGAGATGCCTCTGACCGAGTAGCAAATGAGACCATATGCAATACAGATTTCATTTTACAATAAATGTGAGATAGAGAGATAGAAAGAAATAGAAAAGAGTAAAGGGTGGAGAGAGAGAGAGATCAAGCAGAAGACAGTCATCACCCATGAATACAGCGGCATCCCACTGGTCCTTCTTCACCCCGGGCTTCTCAGTGGTGGGGGTCCTGGAATCGTTCTTCTGAGGGTATCACCTTTATACAGTCCAAGTTCCAAGTATCACAGAGTGGTCACAGATGCTGTTCCCATAATTTGGGGTGATATGTGTATGAGCAGTTGCTCCCTTTTCCACAGTGGGAATTATTGCCTGGATGCATTAACCAGGATGTGTTAACCAGATCTTGCCTCACCAGGCTTGGAATTAGTGCCTTCCTGTTGCAAATTCCTCCCTTTTGTGCTTATCTCAAGTTTCCACTGTGGTGGCTTATCTTATGGCAAGTTCCTTCTGTGGCCTTGTGTCATGGTTTAGGAATGGTGCTCCCTAATTCAGTGCCCCCACTGACTCTCCAAACCACACACTGTTCTCTCTTGCTCCCCTGTTTTCACCTCCTCCTCCCCACTGTGGATGGCTAGAGAGGAGAGCTGGAGGCATAAAAGGCAAAGATCACGGGTTGAGATAAGAACAATTTACTGGAAACAGCAATAAGACAAGAAAATGAACAGTAACAGCAACAATATCAATAACAGAGTGTACAGGAAAATAAATGATTCACATGGAAAAACTCCACGATAACAGACAATACCGGAAGGCTCCCTCTGCCATATTTTCTTTTCCGGAAGGAACCTCTTCTCCCCATAAAAGAGCCCTTTCCCCTGCTCCCAGCAATGACATGAGGTGATATAGAATAACCTCCAGATCCCATTCATGCCCCCTCCTGGGTACTGAAAATAAATTAACTCTGTCCTGGCTGGAACCAGAACACCTTGACAGTGTTTGAGACAGGCAATTGTGCTCCTTGCACCTTTGTGGGCAGACAGGCAGGACAGAGGAAAACCAGCTTTTTCAAAGAAGCCACCACTTCTAAGTCTTTACTACTGATTTGGATTTCTAATTCCAGCTTCTTGTCACTTGACCTAGTTGTGCTTTTGATAGATTTTTTCTCCCAATTGTTTTTTAAAAATTTTATTTTAATAAAATACAACAAATTCACTCTAATTTTAATTTATATCACATTGCAAGGTCTTTCAGCAAGAAAAGAGCAAGAGAGTCCCTGTCTCACAGAAATCAGCATTTCAGCAGCATTGGAGCTACCCTACATGAGTTTCAAGCTACTGAGGGAGGGTTGGGTCTGCAACTGCCAGGAAGTTTCTTCCAGTGTTTTGGCAGCATTGGAGCCTTTTGGACAAAAATAGTTTTTTCCAGGTTTTCTTTTTCCCTGCTCCTGTTGTTGTTTGGGGGCGGGGAGGGAGTTCTGGAACCACAGAGGCTTGGTTGCTGTGTTGTTTTCCTTTGTTCTCTCTCTTGGCTGCATGGTCTGGAGAAGAGGGCTTCTCCACCATCTTGTCTTTGTCCTCTGGGCCACTAGGCTGTCCAGGTGGTGGCCATATTGTTTTCTTTGTTCTCAGGGAGAGGGCCATGTAACTCAGCACCTTTGTATCTAGTGGTTATTGCTGTTTTCTTGGTTATTGCCTTTTTTTCTTTTAGTAAACTGTTATTTTTTCACTTATCTCTTCGCATTTGTCTCTCCTTATTGTTGAAAGGGGAGTGGTTAAAACTAAGGGGAGATAACATTTCAAAGTCTGCACCCCATAAAATTGTCTTAAACTAAGGTTGGTTTTGAAGTCTCCTAATAATGACTACCTGGTACACTTTCCTAATCTACACCTGAAATTAGGAAACATGAAGAAAATAATTCCATTACCACCTATGTTTGTCTTTCTCTTGCAGCATGAAAAAGAGAGACGGCCTTGACACTGTGTAAGCACTGTTCAGCAGTAACATCAGTGTGTTATCAACACTGTTTTCAGCACAAATCCAAAACATAGCACCATGCCAGTTACTGCAAAGAAATTTAAATCAATCCCAGCCAAAACTAGTACAACTTCATAAATGTAATTCTGTACAGCTTAAATTTATGTATGTCCTTTCAATTCCACAGTTCCAATAATTCTTATCTTAAAAAAAACCTCAACAACCATCAACCCTCCCAATCAAAATCAAACAGTAACAGTTTCATAAAACCATGAGTACATAAGAAAAATCTATAAGGACACTTTTTTACCCACTAAAAAACAACAGCCCTCAAATTCAGTAACACCTCACCTGCATCAGCTCTGGATCGCTGACCTGGTGATTTTCCAAATGGGGTCTTCATTCATCTGTGTTTAAGTGAGCAGCAAAGCTGCTGGACTAGGGTGAAAATCCAGTTCTTCCCAACTCCCCAAATATCTTCTTATTCTTGTAATACAACAGCTACTTATTAATACACCATCCAATCATCAATTTGTTCTTCCTCAAATATAGGAGAAGCACTTTCAGTTATATCACTCTGAAAAACAAATCAGAAAATATAGTCTGATTTGAGACTTGGTTAAAATAAACAATGAAGTGAAACAAAATATTTTTTCTTTCATGTTCAATGAGAAGTCTCTCATATTCTGTTATTCTGGATGCATTCCATATTATGCACTAATTTTCAGAACTCCCATACTACAGTTGAAAATTATAATGAAAACACCAGTAGAGAGAGCATGAAAGCATAGGATTCTCACCCTCCCCAAGTCACAAAGCAGCTATTCCTGTTTCAAAAAATTTATTGTATTTTAGGGACAAAACCCCATATTTCCTCTGAAACCTTCTATAATAGTTTTTAGCTTAGTCTGTACCACCCTTATGCTTACACAGATGGTTACTGTGAGAGATGCAAGGCACGGAAGTTAAACATTCTTGTCTGCATTACAGAACCCATCTGTCAATAGACTTGAACAAAAAAAAAAGCCAAGTAGGATTTTTCCACCTTCTGTGGAAAAAAAACCCACAAAAAATGTGTGGTATGGTGTTGCAGTTTGCATGGCAGATCACGAGGAAGGGTATGCAGGGAGAGCACTGAGGCTCTGCAGCTGGAGTAGTTAGCTGAGTTGATGGCCATCACCCTGGCCAAGGGAGCTCAGATATGGTTTCCACTCGGACAGAATCTGTTTCCTCTGTGCGCACCAGAAAGGATGTGGCAATCCAGATGGAGTGTCCACAAAAACACACAGCCATCCAGGTCTTAGGCTGCAAGGAGTGCCAGAGTCTGGGACTGCTCTCAGAGGGCAACAGAGAAAACATCTATGTGAGGTACAATCAGGTCAACAATCTGCTCAGCCCAGTGACAGAGCTGAGAGAAGTAGAAAGGCTAAGAAGTATCAGGGACTCTGAAGAGATTGACCAGTGGAGTGGCACTCTACCATGCCTTAGGCAAACGACCTGCCATCTACTTCACAAGAAGCAATAGATCTCCTACCCTCTCCCCACCAGGAAGAAGGAGGGGACTGTAGAGATGGAGGGGTGTCGAAATGGGTTTCTACTCAGGGTGGCAGGCAAATCCCCTCCCGACCTACTTCACCTTCCCAGGTGCCCTTATCCAATAGTTATGAATCCTGGAATCTGAGGACCAGAGAAATGAGAATGTGGATGAAAGTCCATCCAGGCTGGAGGGGTTGCCTAGGGCAGGGCAGCCTACTCACTGCATCATGGCCTCCTCAGTTAAGAAAAAAAGGGTTATAGTAGTAAAGAAGTAGTAGTCATTGGTGACTCTCTTTTGAAAGGAACAAAGGGCCCAATATGCTGACTGGACCCAACCCATAGGGAAGTATGCTGCCTTCCTGGGGCCTGGGTAAGGGACATTACCAAGAAATTTCCCAGCCTGGTACATCCCAGTATTACCTGCTACTGCTTTTTCAGGTGGACAGTGACAAAGTCCCAGCAAGAAGGCTGCAGACAACCAAGAGGGACCTCAGGGCCTTGGGACAACTGGTCAAAGGATCTGGAGCACAAATTGTATTCTCTTCTGTCCTGCCAGTTCCCTGCAGGGATGATGGGGCAATAAACAGGAAAATCATGCAGATGAACATCTGGCTTTGAGACTGGTATTACCATTAGAATTTTGGGGGTTTTGATCATGGGTCAGTTTACCTGACACCGAGCCTGCTGGCAACAGATGGGGTCCATCCATCTCAAAGGGGGGAAAAAGGATTTTAGCTCAGGAGTTAGCAAGGCTCATTGAGACGGCTTTAAACATTTGAAGGGGGATGGGGACAAAACCAGGCTCAACAGAGATAAGCCTGGGGGTGCCATGCAAATGTTTGAGGGACAGTGTGCTACCAAGGTCCTTCAGTCTGCCATATCAGTGGAGAAAGGGGATGGAGATCCATGCAAAAGTAAGAATGCAAGGGTTAATGATATGTTAGAAATCCCAGAAGTACCTGAGAATGGTCACACATGAATTAGGGCTTCTCCCTGCAAAAAGGCAGTAGGGTTATTAGCCCAACTGAAGTGCATTTACACCAATGCACACAGCATGGGCAACAAACAGGAGGAACTGGGAACTATTGTACATCAGGAAAACTATGACAGTTGCCATCACGGAAACATGGTGGGATGATTTGCATGACTGGACTGCTGCAATGGATGGCTATAAACTCTTCAGAAGGGATAGACAAGGAAGGAGAGGCAGTTGGGTAGCCCTATATGTTAGGGAGTGTTTTGATTCTTTGGAGCTTGATGATGTGTTACAACCTGCCCCTGAAGACTGAGTAACTGAGGTTTTTGTTAATAGATCCCTTGGGGCAGATTAGAGGGACACTGAATGACTGGTATATATACATGAGTTTTCTACCTGAGCCTTATTGAGAGGGAGGACATTGACATGATAAAAAAGTTTATCTAAACAAAGGTCAGTTTGTAGTGGTCATCCTCCCGTGGTACATGTGCACCCCCTCTGCACCTGGGCTGTTTTTTGCAGATCAGAGGCTTTGCCACCACATACCCAAAAACTCTCCTCCTCACCTTTGGTTGGGGGGTGCAAATCTGCCCTCAGCAAAGCACCCTACTGCTTTTGCAAATGGCCGATTGAGTCATTAACCTTTATCATTTCAGTCTCTCACATGATGGTAGTAATAGAGTTGTTTATCGGTAAATGCACTGGGGTTTTATGGCCAGGTTTTGGTAGCTCCTGGCATTTTTTCCTGTGGGAGAGACCCCACATTGGAGCAAGAGAAGGACTCCTCTCCCTGAGCAGCAGCAGAAACAACTTGTGATGAACTGAGTATAATCCTCATTCCCAGTCTCCTTGCGCTGCTTGGGGGGAGGAGGTAGATCTTAGGAAGTAGGGAGGGATGTGGGGAAGGTGTTTTTAAGGTCTTATTTTACTTCTCATTGTTCTACTTTGATTTTGTGACTAATAAATTAAATTAATACCTCAAATTTGCATCTGTTTTGCCCATGACAGTATTTGGTGAGTGATTTCCCCCCAGACCTTATCTCAATCCATGAATCCTTTTGTTATATTTCGTGTCTCCTCTCTGGTTACAGAGAGGAGTGATAGAACAGCTTTGGTGGGTGTCTGCAATCCAGCCAGGGTGAACCCACTGCAGTAAGAATCAGGGAGAAGGCTTACAAGGCAGATATCCTGGTGGGAGTGTTATAGACCACTCAGCTAGGATGAAGAGGCAGATGAAATATTCTATAAGCAGCTGGGGGAAATCTTGTGATTGCTGGACCTTATTCTCATGGAGGACTTCAACCTACCAGATGTCTGCTGGAAATACAACAGAGCAGAGAGGAAACAGTCCAGGAGGTTCCTAGAGTGAATGGAAGAGAAATTCCTGACACAGCTGGTGAATGAGACAACCAGGGAAGGTGCCCTGCTGGACCTGCTGTTTGTAAATAGAGAAGGGCTGTTCAGAGTGAAAGTCAGAGGCCATCTTGGGCAAAGCAATCAAGAAATTATAGTTTTCAATTATGAGAGAAATAAGGAGAGAGGTCAGCATAACTGCCACCTTAGACTTCTGGAGGGCAGACTTTGGCCTATTTAGGAAGACTGGCTGAGAGAGTCACTTGGGAGGCAGTCCTGAAGGGCAAAATAGTGCAGGAAGGCTGGATGTGCTTTAAGAAGGAAATCTTAAAGGAGCAGTAGCAGGCTGTCCCCATGCTGAAAGATGAGCCAGCACAGAAGACAACTGGCATGGCAGAACAGAGAGCTTTGTCTCTGGTCACTGCTGTAAAAGACAACAAAAAGTGTTTCTACAAATACATCAGCAACAAAAGCAGGGACAAGAAGAATCTCCATCCTTTTTTGGATGTGGGGGGAAACATAGTAACAAAGGATGAGGAAAAGGCCATGGTACTGAATGTCTTCTTTGCCTCAGTCTTTAGTACCACCAGTTGCCCTCAGGGTACCCAGCCTCCTGAGCTGGAAGACAGAGACCAGGGAGCAGAATAAAGCCCCCATAATCCAGGAGGGAATGGTCAGTGACCTGCAGTGTCACTTAGATCTCCACAAATCGATAGGGGTAGATGGGATTCACCCAAGGGTACTGAGAGAGCTGGCCAAAGTGTTTACCAAGCCACTTTCAATCATTTACCAGCAGTCCCGGTCAACTAGGGAGGTCCCGGGTGACTGGAAATTAGCAAATGTGGCACCTATCTATGAGAAGGGTCAAAAGGGGGATCTGGGGAACAACAGGCCTGTCAGCCTGACCTCAATGCCGGGGAAGGGCATGGAGCAGATCATCTTGAGTGCCATCATGTGATACATACAGGACAACCAGGGGATCAGGCCCAGGCAGCATGGGTTTATGAAAGGCAGGACCTGCTTGACAAACCTGATCTCCTTCTATGACAAAGTGACCTCCTTAGTAGATGACAGAAAAGCTGTAGATATTGTCCACCTAGACTTCAGTAAAGCCTTTGCCACCATTTCCCACAGCATTCTTCTGGAGAAATTGGCTTCCCATGGCTTGCACAGGTGAACTCTTTGCTGGGTAAAAACCTGGCTGGATGGCCGGGCCCAGAGAGTGGTGGTGAACGGAGTTACAACCGACTGGCAGTCAGTCATGAGTGATGTTCCCCAGGGCTCAGTATTGGGGACAGTTCTGTTTAACATGTTCACTGACAACCTGGGTGAGGGGATCAAGTGCACCCTAAGCAAGTTCACAAATTACACAAAGTTGGGCAAGAGTGTTGATTTGCTGGAGAGGGATCTGGCTTTTGCTCATACACTTGCCAATGATTTTTTAAGCGATCTCAAACACTCTCGTTCATAACAATTGGCTAGATCAATGAGCTGAGGCTGACCATATGGAGTTCAATAAGGTGAAGTGCTGAGTCCTGCACTTGGGTCATGACAACCCCATGCAGTGCTACAAGCTTGAGGAAGAGTGTCTGGAAAGCTGCTCAGCAGAAAAGGATGTGGAAGTGTTGGTCGACAGCGACTTGTATTGAAAATAGAGAGGCCAGCAGGACTATGGAAGTGATTGTCTTCTTGTAGTTGGCACTGGTGGGGCCACACCCCCACTACTGTGTTCAGTTCTGGGCCCCTCACTTCAAAAAGGTCATTGAGGTGCTGAAGCATGTCCAGAGAAGGGCAACAAAGCTTGTGAAGTGTCTGGAGTACATCTTGGTCTTGAGGGGAAGCCATAAGAAGANCTTTGCTGGGTAAAAACCTGGCTGGATGGCCGGGCCCAGAGAGTGGTGGTGAACGGAGTTACAACCGACTGGCAGTCAGTCATGAGTGATGTTCCCCAGGGCTCAGTATTGGGGACAGTTCTGTTTAACATGTTCACTGACAACCTGGGTGAGGGGATCAAGTGCACCCTAAGCAAGTTCACAAATTACACAAAGTTGGGCAAGAGTGTTGATTTGCTGGAGAGGGATCTGGCTTTTGCTCATACACTTGCCAATGATTTTTTAAGCGATCTCAAACACTCTCGTTCATAACAATTGGCTAGATCAATGAGCTGAGGCTGACCATATGGAGTTCAATAAGGTGAAGTGCTGAGTCCTGCACTTGGGTCATGACAACCCCATGCAGTGCTACAAGCTTGAGGAAGAGTGTCTGGAAAGCTGCTCAGCAGAAAAGGATGTGGAAGTGTTGGTCGACAGCGACTTGTATTGAAAATAGAGAGGCCAGCAGGACTATGGAAGTGATTGTCTTCTTGTAGTTGGCACTGGTGGGGCCACACCCCCACTACTGTGTTCAGTTCTGGGCCCCTCACTTCAAAAAGGTCATTGAGGTGCTGAAGCATGTCCAGAGAAGGGCAACAAAGCTTGTGAAGTGTCTGGAGTACATCTTGGTCTTGAGGGGAAGCCATAAGAAGAGCAGCTGAGATCACTTGGTCTGTTCAGCCTGGAGAAGAGGAGACTGAGGGGAGACCTTATTGCAGTCTACGACTTCCTCATGAGAGGAAGAGGAGGGGCAGACACTGATCTCTTCTCTCTGGTGACCAGTGACAAGACCCAGGGGAATGGACTCAAGTTGTGTCAGGGGAGGTTTAGGTCATATATCAGAAAAAGGTTCTTCATCCAGAGGGTGGTTGAGCACTGGAAAAGGTTCCCCAGGGAAGTGGTCACAGTACCAAGCCAGCCAGAGTTCAAGAAACTTTTGGACAATACTCTCGGGCACATGGTTTGACTCTTGGGGATGGTTCTGTGCAGGGCCAGGTATTAGACTCGATGAGCCTTGTGGTTCCCTTCCAAGTCAGTGTATTCTGTGATTCTGTTGTTTAGCCTGGAGAAAAGGAAGCTCAGGGGAAACCTTATTGCTATCTACAACCATCTGAAAGGTGCTGGTATGAGGTGGATGTTGGTCTCTTCTCCCAGGTAACAAGTGACAAGACAAGAGGAAATAGCCTCAAGTTGCACCAGGGGAAGTTTAGATTAGATATGAGAAAAAAATTTTTTCACTGAGAGGGTTGTCAAGTATTGGAATAGGCTGCCCAGGGAAGTGTTTGAGTCACCATCCCTGAAAGTGTTCAAAAAACCCTGTGAATATGGCACTTGATGGCATGGTTTAGTGGAGAACATGGTGCTAGTGCTAGGTTGGAAGTTGGACTTGTGGTCTTAGAGGTCTTTTCCAACCTTAATGATTCTATGATTCTAAAGAAAAAAACCCCAAATACAGAGTTATTACATTTGACACTGAAATCCTGGACAAATGGTCTAAATTATAGGAATATCACGCTATATCCAATTCAAGGACCCAGAGTTTGGAGATATTTCCCTAGGACTTGCATCTTTAAAAGCTTTGTATTACTGGGAGAGATCAATTTTGAAGTTAACTCTATGCACCTTACAATGAAGGGTAATCTTTGTCTCAAACATTCACAGAAGTGTACATGGTATCTTAAAATAAATAAAATCCACATATGAAAACAACCATAAAATGTGAGATTTCCCAAAGGTTTAACAGCTCAAGAACACTAGTGTCATATCACTGAAATTGACTACCAAAGTTCAGCTTTTTGGAAATTAAGCACTGAAGGGGGTAATTTTTTTCCCAGATATCAATAACTACTTTTTTCATATCTAGAACTGAACCTCTACTTCTTGGAAGTATGCAATGAAGGAACTTTTTCATGCACTTATAAATCCTACTGCAATCAAAGGATTATTCCAGATATTCTAGTAGCCTACACATTATGGCCATGACACCTATTCTCCATCTGACTGGCTTAATATTTTGTTAGCCTTAAGAATACAGTGGAAATTCCATACCCAACATGAATGTGGGATTTTGTCCTTAAAGAGTGGCAGCCTCCATAAGTAGCATATGACATCGAATTCCAAGGGGTGACTAAGAACAGCACTACATTTACAAGTATCAAAGACTTCAATCAGTGGGTCACTAGTGAAAACACAGAGAATAAACAGTAAACTATTGTACTGGGTTTTGGGAGGGGGGGTACTGCAGGGGTGGTTTTTGTGAGAAGATATCAGAAGCTGCTCATATGTCTGACAGAAGGGGAAAAATTGCTGCACAGCAGCAGCTGAAAGAGAGGAGTGAGAATATATGAGAGAAACAGCCCTGCAGAGACCAAGGTCAGTGAAGAAGGAGGAGGAGGAGGTCTTCCGAGTGCTAGAGCAGGTGTATCCTCCATGCATACACAACTGTTTACAGCAAAGGAGAAAGATCTATACCAATAATTCAGGTGGGCATTTTACCTTATGAATCTAAAAGGTGAAACACATTTTATAATCACTAAGAACTTTATCTAGTACAGCTGAAAGCAAGTAAAAATATTAGTAACAAATATGACACATAAGCTTTTATATACATTAAACAATTGATAATTTCAAGGTATACAGAATGAATAGAATCACCAATATTAATAGAAAACACAAACAAGTTTTCCTATTTTATATTTAAAGCTAGTAAATTAGACTGTCAGTTATAGACAGCCAGAAAGGAAATCCATTCCTATTCCAAGTACACATTGATTTTTGAATAAGAAAGGGAGGAAGATACATTCCATTTCCCTTATATGGGAAGGCAATCATATAACATCCTTCTTTCAGATCTGCTTACCACTTATTGCTTAGTTGAAGCAGCATATATGTAAGCATATGGCTACTAACTACACATTACTCTCTTCCCTGTTCTCTGCAACTGAAGTTTTCAGATGAGAATTTGTTCCTTTAGTATTTTCTCATTTCCAATAGTACTTTTCTTCAAGTTTGAGACATGACTTTTTCCTCTACATAGAGGGCAACCTGCAACAACAAGAACTACTGGTATTAAAAATGCTTCAGATATTGTCAATACCCTTCTAGAGGCAGAATGTTCCAGCTGCAAAAAATACACTGAACATCTGGACAGATTTTCCAGAAACTAAACATCTGCCTTTCATGCTGTTGTTTTTTATAGGACCTATGTCACTGTTGAGACGGTCACTACACACAGAAGAACACCATGCATTTCAGAAGGCTTCTCTCCATTTATTTTAACAGCATGCTGTCTTTTATACCTTTCCAGAAAGTTTATACTTATTCATTGGTCACAACAAATCAACACAGTGCTCATTGGCACAGAGCTGTCTCCACCACTGTTTTCAGCTAAGGTCCAACTGCAGGCCCCCCTGGTTTATCTTCTCCATTTCTATGTCGACGACCTTGGTAGAATTCCTTTCAGGGGTAAACGCGACTTTTATCAGCCTCTTCTCCAACCAACTCTTCCTAGCTCACAGACCAGCCGTCAGCCTCTTCCACAGACCTAAGCATTTAAAAACTATTCTCTCGTTTCTTTACAAGCATAGTTATTTCTAGAAGACCTTTAGAAGCAACACAAGCAGCTAGCATCACTAACAATGCATTGCTTTTTTCTTTTTGGAAAAATGAAAAATTATTGTAATTCAGCTTTGGGCATGAGAGTTGCACCTCCTAAAGTAGTCAGACATAAGGCTGAATCTTGCCTGTCCTCTAAAACAAGTTAACTTTTCCTTCTATTATTGTCAAAGTTGAAAAGGCCCCTGGGCCATCTGTTTTAACACCTTGTGGATTCATATCCAAGAACTAAAACTCCTAGTTTCTATCACATGTAAGATCTGTCCATCTGATGAACTTGATTCAAGTTCCATAATCAATGCAAATACTGTCTGAGTTCTACTAATCCAGTATAATTTTTAAGGAGGAAAAGATAACACTGGGATTTAATGCAATGTTGTTTCTGTGAGAAGTGTTACAGGGATGGGTTTTTTTCTGTATTTATAAAGTTATGGACTAACTCAGTACATGTCTCTCCTGCAGTGACATAAAAAAAAGATGGACAAGATTTGGTAGAAAAGAAACCTCTCCTTTCTATTATCTTAATTTCCCAGGACATCAGCAATTAAGTTACAACTTCACTGACAAGTTGGTAAATTTTATTTCTTCCATTGAGAGCCTTAACACTTAATTCTGCTACGATGTAGATAGTCCAATCCCCTAATGAAGTATGCTAATCGTAGCCCTCAGAAGCAAGAAGAATTTATCACACTGTTCAATTCTCTTCATACATTTTAAGAAAAATGTTATTCTAGCTTCTTTTGGAGAATAACAGGAGACATTACTCAGCAGTAAACATCATCCATACAATCCCAAATCATTATTTTAAATGGAGACACAAAACTATGCTTTAACTAAAATCTCAAGTATATTTGAGTTTTTCCCAGCATTTTATTTTACTAACATTTCTGGGAAAAAGGTTACTAACTCATACAAAAAAGAAAGCAACAGCTTGCATAAAAATGTCCATATTGTCAGTCTACAGGCTTTCCAATTATTCCTGAACTATTCTGTATGCTGAAGGCTTCAGAGAAAGATGTAAAGTGCATTCTCCCTCTCTGTAATATGTATAATGAGATAGCATCATAAATAAGTATGCCTGGAAGAGTCCTCAAAATTAACATTTACTTTAAATGGTTTTCTTGACAGAAGGATAAGCTCATTATAGTTGTAACATTGTGTTTTCTGTTTATTATATTTCTGTACTTTCCAATTATTTTTGAAAAAGTATGCAGCCCAAAATGCTTTCAAATTTTGTAAGCATACTTATATTTTATCTTTCAAATCACTAATGGGATTTGAATGAAAACTAATCCAAAGACATGCCAAGTATGGTTTATCAGAACTCCCTAGTAGACCATGCAAGAAGTTCAGCTATAGATTATTCTTCTAGGTAGAAGAAACTAATCTTTCTAATGAAAACTATCTCTCAGTGTGCACCCATAATTTGCTTGTTTTTTATATTACAGCTTCCATAAATGTTAAA
>VWZV01003014.1:8128-20877 GCA_013397155.1 Irena cyanogastra | reverse complement strand
GCTGGGATCAGTGCTGGGATCAGTGCTGGGATCAGGCTGGGATCAGGCTGGGATCAGGGCAGGACTGCCTGACTGGGAATTCAGAGTTCCAGCGGACAAAAAGCACTGGAACATGGGGGGGTCTGGGGCAGTTTCCCGGCGTTCCCGGGGGATCGGCAGCTCCTGCCGGATGGGCGCGGCCGCGGAGGAGCCGAGGGGCACCCGGGGGTCCCCTGGGCCCTTCCCGGGCGCTCCGGGAGCCGCGATCCCCCGGATCATCCCAGCACCCCCTGCTCCCCACGCTCCGGGGCCGGTTCGTCAGCGGCGGCTCCGGGCCCGTGAGTCAGCAGCAGCCGGAGCCGCCGGATAAAAATATCCCACGGCTGTGGGGGTGGGCAGGGACTCGGCTGCCGGCGGGAACGCGGCCGGGGCCACCGTGGGAACCGTGGGGACCCGCGCCGGGACCTGCAGCCAGAGCCGGGAATTGGCCTGGGCAGCATCCCAGCTTCCCACGGCCTCCCTGCCACGGCATTCCTGCCCTGCATCCCAAGTTCCTGCCCTGCATCCCGGATTCCTGCCCTGCATCGCGGATTCCTGCCCTGCATCCCGAGTTCCTGCCCTGCATCCCGAGTTCCTGCCCTGCATCCTGAATTCCTGCTCTGCATCCCAAGTTCCTGCCCTGCATCCCAAGTTCCTGCCCTGCATCCCGGATTCCTGCCCTGCATCCCGAGTTCCTGCCCTGCATCCTGAGTTCCTGCCCTGCATCGCGGATTTCTGCCCTGCATCCCGGATTCCTGCTCTGCATCCCAGATTCCTGCCCTGCATCCCGGATTCCTGCCCTGCATCTCGAGTTCCATGTGGCCTCCCCACTGCCACGTTCCTGGGCAGCAGCCCGTCTTCCCACGGCCTCCCCACGACATTCCCGGGAAGCGTCCACGTGTCCTCCCTGCCACTGCATTCCTGGGAAGCAGCCCCGGCTCCATCTGGCCTCCCTGCCTGGCATTCCTGGGCAGGTGCAGCGCGGAGCCTCCGGAATGTGCCGAGGCAGCGGAGCGAAGCCCTTGGGATGCGGGTCAGCAATTCCCGGCAGCGCGAGAGGCTGAGCAGGGAGGGGGACGACTGCAGTGTCCCCGTGTCCCTGTGTCCTCGTGTCCCTGTTTCTCCATGTTCCTGTATCCCTGCACCCCTGCTTCCCTGTGTCCCCGTGTCCCTGTGTCCCTGTTTCTGTATCCCTGTGTCCCTGCATCCCTGTGCCCCCGTGTCCCTGTACTCTTGTGTCCCTGTTTCTCCATGTTCCTGTATCCCTGCACCCTTGCTTCCGTGTCCCCGTGTCCCTCTGTCCTCATGTCTCTGTTTCTGCTCATTCCTGTGTCCCTGCACCCCTGCACCAGTGTCCTCCTGTCTCTGTGTCTCCCCATCCTCAGGTCCCTGCATTCCCGCATCCCTGCACACCTCTGTGCTGTGTCCCTGTGTCTCTGTGTCCCTGTGTCCCTGTACTCCCGTGTCCCTGTTTCTCCAGGTTCCTGAACCCATGTGTCCTCCTGTCCCTGTGTCTCCACACCCTCAGGTCCCTGCATTCCCATGTCCCTGTGCCCCTGCATTCCCAAATCCCCGTGTTCCCACATCCCCGTGTCCCAGCATTCCACATCCTTACGTCCCCACATCCCCATGTCCCACATCCCTGTGCCCCTGCATTCCCGTGTCCCCACAGCTGGCACCACTGGCCTGCAGCTGCTGCCACATCTGGGTCTACAGCCACAACTGCACCTGTGCCCACGACGTCTGCACCCATGGCAACACCTGGATCCAGGGCCACAGCTGTCACCGTGCCCACACCTGGATCTGCAGCCACATCTGCATCCACAGACCACATCTGTATCCCCACTCACAGCTGCATCCATGTCAACATCTGCATCCCTGCCCACATCTGGATCCATGCCCAAAACTGCAGCTGAGTCCACATCTGCATCAACCACGTCTGCAGCCACGGCCACATCTGGATCCATAAATTCCATCTGGATCCATAAATCCCATCTCTATCCATGCCCATGTCTGCACCAGTGCCAACATCTGGATGGGAGCATCAGTCCTTGAGTTTTGGCTCAGGGGGACCGTGACGGTCGGCGGGGGGAGGGGGCCGGTATCCAGCTTGGAATAGTGAATCACGGAAAAATTACCCAAAACAGGCCCCGAGCTCCGGAGCTGCAATCAGGGAAATCACAGGAGTTCCAGGGAATTTTAATATCCGGAGACGTGAATGGGAACAGGTTCAAACAGGGGGATCCATCCAGAATGCAACCCCACATCCATCCTGCCTCGGCCCAGGGCACTCTCAGTATCCCCTGGGACCTCCTGGAATCTCCTGGGATCACTCAGCATCACCTGGGATCTGCTGGTGACACCTCGGATCTCTCAGAACCACCCGGGATCTCTCCATATCCCAGAGGATACTCTGGGTATCCCCAGGATCTCTGGGTGCCGCTCACCCTCCGGTCCCTCACAGCTGCTGCCCCCGGATCCCCCCGGATCCCCCCAGATGCCCGGGCTCCGGCCGTACCTCCCGCTGCATCACGAGCTCCTTGGTGAAGAGCGTGGCCTCCTCGCTGAAGGGCTCCCCCTCCTGCGCCAGCCCCGGCACGTTCCGGGCACCCCGCGGGCACTCGATCCCTGCGGGAAAACCGGGCAGGGTCAGGGCCTGGGAACGGGAACCCGGGAACGGGAACCCGGGAACGGGAACCCGGGAATGGGAACCCTGGGAATGGGAACCCGGGAATGGGAACCCGGGAATGGGAACCCGGGAACGGGAACCCGGGAATGGGAACCCGGGAATGGGAACCCTGGGAATGGGAACCCTGGGAATGGGAACCCGGGAATGGGAACCCGGGAATGGGAACATGGGAATGGCACCCTGGGAATGGCACCCAGGGAAAGGCCTGGGAGGGAAGGGGACACTGGGAACAAGGAAGATGTGGGGAGCTCCGGGAGGGTCCAGGGGCGGCACGGCTGTGGGACAGGCTGGGACCAGNCCCTGGCTCTGTTGTATCCCTGTCTTGTCCCCATCCCATCCCATCCCATCCCATCCCATCCCAGTCCCCATTCCCAGGCCATGCTGCCTCCAAGGGAAGCCATTTCCAGGGAATCTGGCAGGAGCTTCCCAGCCCTGCCCCTGCCCTTCATGGCACCATCATCCTCTGTCCCCAAAAATGGGGATGGAAAGAGGGATTTCTGGAAAAGGGGAATTCTGGCAAACCCAGCAGAATGTGGGATGGGGAGCAGGAAATCCTGGGATCTTTGTTAATGAGTTGGAACCATCAGGCCCCCCCAAAATCTGGGATCACCCTGGGATCCTCCTTCCAGCACTGGGCTCTGGCACAGCTCTGATCCCGACCCTGGCTCTGACCCTGACCCAGCACTGATCCCAAATTTCTCCAGCAAGGAGCATCCCCCAGTGCCACCCCGGGAATGGGAAGGAGGGGCTGGAGCCGCCCTTCCTCCTCCATGGAAGGGGCCAGGAGGGCTCATGGACCACAGAGGAATTTTTTCCCTCAAAATAACACGGGAAGAGCTGGGGAAGCTCCAGAATCCTTAAACTCCGCCAGCTCCCGGCTCCTCCGGGCTGGGATCCCGCTCTGGATCCTCTCCGGCCTCTGACGCTTCCCAAGCCCACCTGAGGGAAGGTTCTGGAAAAGGGAAAGCTCCGAAGGCTGGGCTGGGTGCGCTCATCCCCCCGGGAAGGCTGGCGGGGACGCCTGGCACCCGGAAAAGTTCTCCAGCACTTTAAAAATAGCAGCGAATAATCCCGAATCCGCGGCTGTGCCGCGCTTCCCGGGAAGCCGTGACGGATTAATGAGGGATGCGGCTGGAACTGCTGCAGCCACCGCGCTCCCCTGGGCTTCCCAGAGAATTCCAGCACAATCCTGCCCGCCCGGGGCCGGGGCTGGGACGGAGGGAGCGGCCGTGGGGCTGCTCCCAGCCCGGAATCGGCCCTGGAGGGATGGGGGCAAGAATTCCGCAGCATCCCGGAGCACCCTGCGGCACCCTGAGCATCCCAAGGTATCCCTCGGCATCCCATGGACACTCCAGAGCATTCCTGGGTGTCCTGCAGCAGCCCTGGGATATCCTGAAGCGTCCCAAGGCATCCCGGGGCATCCCACAGCATCCCAGGGTATCCCACGGCATCCCTGGAGGATCCTGCACCAGGATTCCAGGAGGAATTCCTGCCCGGCCCTCAGTGGGAACAGAGCAGATCTTTCCAGGGATAATCCCTTGGAGCAAGGACCCTTCTAGCCTTGATTCCAGGGATCTGAGCAGCTTTGCCCCCTTGCTGTGCCAGGGCCGCAGCGGGCACCAGGATCTGGGACGGCTCCGGGCCGGGATCGGCTGTGCCGGGGCCGAGCGCCAGGGATCGATCTCCCGCAGGATTTATGGATTTTGGGAGCAGGGGAGGTGAGCCAGAGGGAGGGGACACCCGGGAACTGCGGGAGCGGGACTGGAATGCCGAGGATCCGCTCCGGATCCCATCGGGAGCAGCAGTGGGACAGCCCCACGTGGGGAACGCTCACGCGGAAAAACTCCGGATTCCCATCCCCGCCTCCCAATCCCGCAGCTCCCGGGGAAGATTTTGGACCCCTTGGAGCCGCTTGGCCGCTCCAACATCCCCGGAGGTGCCCCCTCATCCCTCGGGAATTCTCCCGCTCCCAGCCCCCGCTCCGGGAAGGCGTCAGGCTCCGGAATTTTGCCGGGAGAGAGAAATTCGGGATTAAACCGGCGCCTGTATTTGCACATATTTATAGTGCTCTGACGGATCTATTTTAGCTGGAAAGCCGGGATGAGCTCCCTCGGGAGCATCCCTGGAGTCACATTTTAAGGGACTTGGCATCTCTTTCTGGTGCTCATTTGCATTTGATATCCATAAAAAAGGCAGGCGTTGATAAAAGGCGGATATTTATCCTATTCCTGGCTTGGCAGAGGAGGGTTGGGAATGGCACCGGGGAGAAATCCAACAAAACCCAGGGAAAATAAAAGCCAGAAGGTCCCGGCAGGATCATGGGATTCTATGGGATGGGATGGTCTCAGGGATCAATCCCTTCTAGAACAGAGCAGGGTGGAGCAGGAATCCCAATGAAGCAGGAATTCCTGTGGAGCAGAGACCTCCAAAGAGGAGAACCATGGGACAAGGATGCCCACGGAGCAGGGACTCCCGTGGAACAGGGAGTCCCCTTTGGAGCAGGGATGGCAGCAGCAGGAAATGTCCCAGCATCACTGGGAGCAGGGAGCCCCTGCTTCCCAAAGGCCCATCCCAGTGCCCGTGTCCATAGGGGACAGAGACAGGACACATTCCCAGCTCTGGGAACAAAGGGATGGACAAAGAATCCCTGACTCCGTCCTTGCTCCCCCCAGGATAAGCATTCCCTGTGTGGGAGCCACTCTCATCTTTCCCAGTGTTTGATCCTGGGATTGGATCCCTGAAACACAGATGGAATTCCTCCTCATCCTCATCCCCATCCTCANGGAATGGGAACATGGGAATGGCACCCTGGGAATGGCACCCAGGGAAAGGCCTGGGAGGGAAGGGGACACTGGGAACAAGGAAGATGTGGGGAGCTCCGGGAGGGTCCAGGGGCGGCACGGCTGTGGGACAGGCTGGGACCAGCAGGGATGGGGACACGGGGACAAACAGGGATGGAGACACAGGGACAAACAGGGATGGGGACACGGGGACAAACAGGGATGGAGACACAGGGACAAACAGGGATGGGGACACGGGGACAAACAGGGATAGGGATAAGGGGACAAACGGGGATGGGGACACAGGGACACGTCCACCCCCCATCCAGACCCCTCTGTCACAGCTGCTCCCCCGCCCCCGTCTCCTGCTGCCCCCGGGATCCCCGTGCCCCGGCTGGGAGCAGAGGGAAGTCCTGCATTATTAATGATCATTTACATAATTTGCATAATGAATGAAGCACTGGGAATACAGCTCCAAGCTGGAGCCACGAGTGAGGAGGTGCCACATCCCCGGGGCCACATCAGTGTCACCAACACCCAGGGACACAGATCCTGCCCAGAGCAGCTGGGAGCACCCAGAGCCCATCCTGAGGGACAATATCCCTGTGCCACCGGGTCCTTCNCCGGCTCCTCCGGGCTGGGATCCCGCTCTGGATCCTCTCCGGCCTCTGACGCTTCCCAAGCCCACCTGAGGGAAGGTTCTGGAAAAGGGAAAGCTCCGAAGGCTGGGCTGGGTGCGCTCATCCCCCCGGGAAGGCTGGCGGGGACGCCTGGCACCCGGAAAAGTTCTCCAGCACTTTAAAAATAGCAGCGAATAATCCCGAATCCGCGGCTGTGCCGCGCTTCCCGGGAAGCCGTGACGGATTAATGAGGGATGCGGCTGGAACTGCTGCAGCCACCGCGCTCCCCTGGGCTTCCCAGAGAATTCCAGCACAATCCTGCCCGCCCGGGGCCGGGGCTGGGACGGAGGGAGCGGCCGTGGGGCTGCTCCCAGCCCGGAATCGGCCCTGGAGGGATGGGGGCAAGAATTCCGCAGCATCCCGGAGCACCCTGCGGCACCCTGAGCATCCCAAGGTATCCCTCGGCATCCCATGGACACTCCAGAGCATTCCTGGGTGTCCTGCAGCAGCCCTGGGATATCCTGAAGCGTCCCAAGGCATCCCGGGGCATCCCACAGCATCCCAGGGTATCCCACGGCATCCCTGGAGGATCCTGCACCAGGATTCCAGGAGGAATTCCTGCCCGGCCCTCAGTGGGAACAGAGCAGATCTTTCCAGGGATAATCCCTTGGAGCAAGGACCCTTCTAGCCTTGATTCCAGGGATCTGAGCAGCTTTGCCCCCTTGCTGTGCCAGGGCCGCAGCGGGCACCAGGATCTGGGACGGCTCCGGGCCGGGATCGGCTGTGCCGGGGCCGAGCGCCAGGGATCGATCTCCCGCAGGATTTATGGATTTTGGGAGCAGGGGAGGTGAGCCAGAGGGAGGGGACACCCGGGAACTGCGGGAGCGGGACTGGAATGCCGAGGATCCGCTCCGGATCCCATCGGGAGCAGCAGTGGGACAGCCCCACGTGGGGAACGCTCACGCGGAAAAACTCCGGATTCCCATCCCCGCCTCCCAATCCCGCAGCTCCCGGGGAAGATTTTGGACCCCTTGGAGCCGCTTGGCCGCTCCAACATCCCCGGAGGTGCCCCCTCATCCCTCGGGAATTCTCCCGCTCCCAGCCCCCGCTCCGGGAAGGCGTCAGGCTCCGGAATTTTGCCGGGAGAGAGAAATTCGGGATTAAACCGGCGCCTGTATTTGCACATATTTATAGTGCTCTGACGGATCTATTTTAGCTGGAAAGCCGGGATGAGCTCCCTCGGGAGCATCCCTGGAGTCACATTTTAAGGGACTTGGCATCTCTTTCTGGTGCTCATTTGCATTTGATATCCATAAAAAAGGCAGGCGTTGATAAAAGGCGGATATTTATCCTATTCCTGGCTTGGCAGAGGAGGGTTGGGAATGGCACCGGGGAGAAATCCAACAAAACCCAGGGAAA
The DNA here is from genome assembly GCA_013397155.1 of Irena cyanogastra. Lineage (NCBI taxonomy): Eukaryota > Metazoa > Chordata > Aves > Passeriformes > Irenidae > Irena > Irena cyanogastra. Next base: position 13,351 of record VWZV01003014.1, on the reverse strand, counting down.
ATAAAAGCCAGAAGGTCCCGGCAGGATCATGGGATTCTATGGGATGGGATGGTCTCAGGGATCAATCCCTTCTAGAACAGAGCAGGGTGGAGCAGGAATCCCAATGAAGCAGGAATTCCTGTGGAGCAGAGACCTCCAAAGAGGAGAACCATGGGACAAGGATGCCCACGGAGCAGGGACTCCCGTGGAACAGGGAGTCCCCTTTGGAGCAGGGATGGCAGCAGCAGGAAATGTCCCAGCATCACTGGGAGCAGGGAGGGAGCCCCCGCTTCCCAAAGGCCCATCCCAGTGCCCGTGTCCATAGGGGACAGAGACAGGACACATTCCCAGCTCTGGGAACAAAGGGATGGACAAAGAATCCCTGACTCCGTCCTTGCTCCCCCCAGGATAAGCATTCCCTGTGTGGGAGCCACTCTCATCTTTCCCAGTGTTTGATCCTGGGATTGGATCCCTGAAACACAGATGGAATTCCTCCTCATCCTCATCCCCATCCTCATCCTCATCCCATCTCCATCCCATTCCCATCTTCATCCCCATTCTCATTCTGATCCTCATCCCACCCCTGTTCCCATCCTCATCCCCATCCTGCTCCTCATTCTCAATCCATCCTATCCCCATCCCCATCCTGGTGTTCCCTCCCTTCTCCCCACTTTGTGCTTCCCCACCTGCTCCCCAATTTTTTGGGTGGGATCATCATCCAGCGTCTCTCCCCGGAGACCAGCAGCATCTGCCCCGAGAGCCCGGGGCCCTGCCCATCCCACGGGGACAGCACAAAGCCAATGGCCAATGGGAGAACAGGGAGGGAGCGGCTGGGGGACACAGGGAAGGGGAGAGGAGCAGCTCCCCAAGACTGCCAGACCCACCTGCTCCCAGATTTTTTGGGTGGGATCATCCTTCCCAATCCCAACCTCCCCCACCCCTCCCAGCCTGACCGGAGGCAGCTCCAGCGTTAATTGTGACCCTTCATCCTGGGGTGCCCCAATCCAGGGGATGTTCCTGTGCCAGCCCAGGGAATGTTCCGGCGCCGATCCCAGGAACCCCACAGTGCTGATCCCGGAACCCCACAGTGCCGATCCCAGACCCCCACAGTGCTGATCCTGGAACCCCACAGTGCTGATCCTGGAACCCCACAGTGCTGATCCTGGGATCCCCACAGTGCTGAGCCCAGAACCCCACAGTGCTGATCTCGGGATCCCCACAGTGCTGAGCCCAGAACCCCGTGGTGCTAATCCTGGACTCTCATGGTGCTGATCCCAGAATCCTGCAGTGCTTATCCTGGAACCCTGTGGTGCCAATCCCAGGACCCCATGGTGCCAATCCTGAAACTCCGCAGTGCTGATCCTGGGAACCCCGCAGTGCTGATCCTGGAACCCTGTGGTGCTGATCCCAGAACCCCACGGTGCCGATCCCGCAGTGCCGATCCCAGAACCCTGCAGTACCAATCCTGGAACCCCACAGTGCCAATCCCAGAACCCCGCGGTGCCGATCCCAGAACCCCGCGGTGCCGATCCCAGAACCCAGCGGCGCTCACGGCTCACCTGCGAGCAGGAAGGTGATCAGGCAGGTCTCCTTGGGCAGGAAGAGCTTCAGGCGGGAGCCGCTGAACACGTACTCCACCACGGCCTCGGAGCGGCCGGCGCGCTGCAGGAACGGCAGGAACTGCTTCGCCTTCTGCGTGTCCTGCGGGAAAACGGGAATTCGGGGACCCTCCGGAACCCCCACCTGCCGGGGCCACGCGCGGGGGCTGCTCCCTGTCCCCTGTGCTGGCTGGGCACGGCGCATTCAGGCATGGGATGTGACACCTGGGCATGGGATGTGACATCTGGGCACGGGATGTGACATCTGGGCACGGAGCCGAGCGCTTCCAGCTTGGGATGGGCCGTGCACCCCAAACAGACCAAATCCATCCCGAAATCCCAAATACATTCCAAAACACATCCCAAATACATCTCAAAATGCATCCTAAATCCATCCAAAAACCCCAAAAATGTCCCAAAACACATCCCAAATACATCCCAAAACACATCCCAAATATATCCCAAAATGCATCTCAAATCCATCCAAAAATCCCAAAAATGTCCCAAAACACATCTCAAATACATCCCAAAATGCATCTCAAATCCATCCAAAAATCCCAAAAATTTCCCAAAACACATCTCAAATACATCTCAAAACACATCTCAAAATACATCCAAAATTCCCAAATCCACCCTAAAATCCCAAAAATATCCCCAAACACATCCCAAATCCATCCAAAAATCCCAAAAATATCCCAAAAGACATCCCAAAACACATCTCAAAATACATCCAAAAATCCCATATAGATCCCAAAATAAATCCTAAATATATCCCAAAACACATCCCAAACACACCCAAAATTCATCCCTAAACCCATCCAAAATACAACCTAAAATCCCAATCCATCCCAGCTACACCCCAAAGCCCCCACAGGGAGCTGCCCGGACCAGCAGGACAGACCCGGCCCCATGTCCCCCATCCCTCCGGGAGCATCCCGTCACTCCCCTTTCCCGGGATCCGCCCCTCCCCATCCCAGCAGCCAAGGGCTCCACAGACATCCTCAAAAACATTAATTAACTGAGGAAAACTTAACGAGCTCTGCCGGGAGGTGTGGGGATCCCCAGATTCCCTCAGCAGAGCCGGGGAATCCCGGGTTCCCACCGGCATTCCGGTGTTGGCTCCCGCCAGCCAGTTCCCAGGCTATGGGGCAACTCCGGGTTTATTTATCCAAGGAAAAAAGGGGAATCCCCCAAGCAGCTCCCAAAGTAACGGCGCCGCGTGGGCTTTGTCCCGTTTATCCCCTGTGGGCTTTGCCCCATTTATCCCCTGTGGGTTTTGTCCCGATAATCCCCTGCAGGCTTTGTCCCGTTTATCCCCTGTGGGCTTTGTCCCGTTTATCCCCTGCGGGTTTTGTCCCGTTTATCCCCTGTGGGTTTGCCCCATTTATCCCCTGTGGGTTTTGTCCCGTTTATCCCCTGCGGGTTTTGTCCCGTTTATCCCCTGTGGGTTTTGTCCCGTTTATCCCCTGTGGGCTTTGTCCCGTTTATCCCCTGTGGGTTTTGTCCCGTTTATCCCCTGTGGGCTTTGTCCCGTTTATCCCCTGTGGGTTTTGTCCCGTTTATCCCCTGTGGGTTTGCCCCGTTTATCCCCTGTGGGTTTGTCCCGTTTATCCCCTGTGGGTTTGTCCTGTTTATCCCCTGTGGGTTTGCCCCGTTTATCCCCTGTGGGTTTTGTCCCGTTTATCCCGGCGCCAGAGGGGATCCTTACCCCGGAGATGTCGGCGACCCTGTGGATTGGCACCTCCTTCTTGCTGTGCAGCCCCTTCCCGTTCTTGATGGCCCTGGAGAGGAGAGGGAGTGCCGGGAATCAGGAGCTGGAGCCGCCCCTGTGCCTGCCGGGACACCCGGACCGTTCCTGCCATGGAATGAGGGGAGCTGGGATGGGCAATGCAGCACACGGAGGGCACGGAATGGATGGAAAACCAGCGGGATGCGGGAGCTGCTGCCACATCCAGGCCCAATGCTGGATCCAGATCCTTGTCTCGGCACAGGGATGCAGGGCTGGGACGTTCCCCTGGGACATTCCTCTGGGACATTCCCCTGGTATGTTCCCCTGGGACCTTCCCCTGGGACATTCCCCTGGGACGTTCCCCTGGGACATTCCTCTGGGACATTCCCCTGGTATGTTCCCCTGGGACCTTCCCCTGGGACGTTCCCTCGGGATGAGGACACCAAAATCCACGTCCCCACCCGGAGCGTCCCCTCCTGCCCCAGGGCCTGGCCTGGGCGGTTGGGAAAGGCCTGAGTGTGCTGGGATTCTGGCAGAGCCAATGGTCTGGGATGTGATTCCAGGCTCTCTGAAGAGCTGGGAATGCTGAAGGGATCTCCCAACCTGCTCCAGGCCCTGCACCAAAACCTCAGCCCAAATCCCAGAGCACCCCATTCCCACTGCTCCCGGCATTGTCCCAGAGCTGCCGGCTCCTCTGCCTGGTGCCAGCACGATCCTGGATTTGGGATGTGCCAAAGCTCCCAATGGCCTTGCTCTAGGATCGGGTGGGAACATCCAGCACCTCCACCTGGGGACATTCAGGCTGAACCCCAACCCTGGAGCGTGGCTCTGGCTCCAGGTGCCACATCCCAGCCCCCATCCTGATATCCCGGTGCCCCCTCCGCAGCTCCGAGCTGCTGACTTCCTGCCAGGCTCCCCAAAAGGCACATTCCAGGCGCTGGGAAGGAGCCTCCGAGCAATCTGCCGGCCGCCCACCGCCCGGGCACGGCGGGGTGGGAACGGGAGCAGCTTTCTCCGGCTCCATCCGCCTTTTCCCGCAGCAGCCAGCCCTGCCCGGGAAGGCGCCGCAGCCCCCTCCAAGCTGCTCTTCCCGGCTCTCGGCATCGTGCCGGGATCTGCTGCCAAGGAGGAGCTGAGATCCCGCCATTCCCGCCGGGCTCAGCCGCCATGGAGCCGCCTCCGGAGGGAGCGGGGCCCGGCAGGGACGGGTGTCCACTGCCATTCCAGGGCCATGTGGGATAAGGGACAGGGACATGGGGACAGCTGGGGGGCTCCAGGGAAGGGTGTCCACTGCCATTCCAGGGCCATGTGGGATAAGGGACAGGGACATAGGGACAGCTGGGGGGCTCCAGGGACAGGTGTCCACTGCCATTCCAGGGCCATCAGGAGTGTGGGATAAGGGACAGGGACATGGGGACACCTGATGGGCTGTAGGGACGGGTGTCCACTGCCATTCCAGGGCCATCAGGAGTGTGGGATAAGGGACAGGGACATGGGGACACCTGATGGGCTGTAGGGACGGGTGTCCACTGCCACTCCAGGGCCATCAGGAGTGTGGGATAAGGGACAGGGACATGGGGACACCTGGAGGGCTCCTGGGCTTGGGAACAGCGATCCCTGTGGGCATGGGGGGCACCGGGATGCAGGATCCCCACGGGATCCTCTCCAAGGGGAGCTGGGCCATGCACACCTGGACCTCGTGCACCTGAGACACGGCTGGGGACAGACGGACGCCCAGGGGACACGGCTGGGACGGGACAGAGGGACGCGGCAGCTCTGTGTGGGAATCGCCTCGAGCCACAGGGACGGGGCAGGGGGACACAGGACAGGGGGCACAGGATGTGACAGGGGGACACAGGACAGGGGGCACAGGATGTGACAGGGGGACACAGGACAGGGGGCACAGGATGTGACAGG
>VWZV01003013.1:2457-21611 GCA_013397155.1 Irena cyanogastra | reverse complement strand
ATGTTCTGTGCAACATAAAAGTTAACAATTGAAACAATGAAATTATAAATTTATCTGATCAGTGATGAGTCCCAGACAGTATTTTTCTTCCTAATTAAGCTGCAGCGTGAAATGAAAAGTTCTGTTCTAATTCTGCCTTCCTCTACTCTTGTGAAATGATGTGGTGCTAGGGACAATCAGTTCTTTATTACTGGAAGATTTTTAATGCTATGAAAGAATGGCACCCTGCTTTGGGACAGTCGAAGCCATGATAAAATTTTGTTCTGTTAATTATTTACTTCTTGTCACCACTTCTCGTGTGATGTTTAAGTTGGTATTTTGTTATTTAATATACAAAATCACCATATGTTCTCTAGAAGGAAGTTTGTGCATCTGTGTCAAATATAGAATGAGGCACAGGGAAGCCAGGAGTTCTGAGGATGTTTCGGAAGTTGTTCTTTGAAACGTAGTTGAACTTCTCAGTGTTTTTGGAGAATATCATTCAAGGACAAAAAATGTGATTTGCTGTCAGGAACAGTTATAGCACCTTGGCAGTAAACAAAGAGGAGCATTCATTAAAGTTTTCGCCAGGATTCTATTTCTTTAACAGTACAGATAAATGAATTAACAAAATGTTTTAATTGTCTAGTACAATACATGCCTATTATGATTCTCTTGTCAAGTTAGAAGGCTGGAGGTACTGTAGAGTTTCTGAAAATTTATGTTGCTGGACGTTCAACTACAGTGTTTGCCAAGTGGCAGTAAACAACTATGAATGTGTTCTGAGATCCAGGCATATTCTAAACAATTTTTATTTGCTGCAGTAAATGTTTTTATTATGTTATTTTTAAATTTCAGTTTATTTATGAGCATTCCACATAATCCATGTTTGTAGTTTGATATTATTTAGATTTTAAGATATTTAAGAGTGTTGCAGTTTTATTCTGCTGTAGTTAACTAATGTTTGCTTAAGAATATGATATGCTTAATGTGTTATTTGCTGTATTTATTGATCAGGCACTTAAATAATCCATACATTTCTTTCTTTAGAAAAAGAAGGTGTCTTTCTACAAACGGGCACAAATACTTGTGGCTGATACATGGAGTGTTTTAGAAGGCAAAGGAGATGGTTCTTTTGATGATATTTCCAGTCTGACAATATTTGCTGACTACAGAATTCCACAAGTTCTTGTTCACTTAAAAGCAATGAAGTATTCTGAAAAATTAATGAAGAAACTACGTGAAGGTTTGTTCTCTCCTTGCTAATATCAAGTAATCTTACTGCCTGATATTGCGGACTAAGGCTAGTTCTAAATTGTAATGGTTTGTCCATGTAAGGGTTATGTGTCAGTTTTTTTCCTCCAGGGATTTCTTAGGTAGTGACGAGGTAACTGGAAGGAGCTTTTTCTCTAACCATGATCTTGAGTGAGATCTTAAGGTTACTTTTTTATAAAGACCTAACTGTTTTGTGGATTAAGTGTTGATAAGGGAGGGATTAAAGAGACTCAAAGATAATTTGAGTTTCTGAACGAGTTTCTGAGAAGCTGCTGTTGCAAAACCACTTTTCAGCATGAGAATGGTTACAATTTTTGAGGTTTACATAAAAGAAACATTGATTCTGTCATTAATTCAAGTATAATGTAAAAGCATGGGAATTCCTCTTTGTTTGTACTGAACTGCTAGTTAATAAGCAAAGTAATATTATAAGCATCCATTAAAAAATATTGCTTTAAATGAAGTTAATTGCACATGACTAGGATCTCATTTTTAGGCATGATTTCATCTTCCCAATACTTACAAACCATGAATTTTCGTGAATAAAAATAAGCCCATCTCTTTTGCACTATAAAATGACTGTATTTAGATGTAGAACTGCTATTATGCAATTTCAGAAATACTCAGGAAGATAAATGGATTAATGTGGTTGCCCATGAATTTTAAAAGAATCGTCTTACATGTATTTATTCTTTTTGCATATCTACATAACTAAATAGACCTCATAGACATTAGGATTCCATGAATCCTAATGAGAACATTTCCATTTAAATAATTCCACTGTTTGTCTTTACATTCAGTTCTTTTGGGGGGCTGTTGGTTTGTTTTTAATTTTAAAATCTTAGACTTCAGTCATCCTGGTAGAAAATATACTATGAAGTATAATAATTATATACTAAAAAGTGTAATATAATAAAAGACTATCTTTTTTGTCTCTGCAAACAAAGAAATGATCATATGATTTGCAGTACACTCTGCTCCTAAAGCAGTTCCTTAGAATACAGGATGTTACTTGAATTGAATGGGGGAGGGAAGCTTCTAAGTGCAATGTGGTAAAATTAAAGTAACCATTAGAAAATGTCTAGCAACATTGTTAACACTTTCAGGGTAAGTCATGAGAACTGGACTCCTAGGATGGAATAATTGTGAAGGGGAAAAAATTCGCAAATTTAGGCAGTCTTTGGCCTTCTGTCTGTTGCATGTAAATGGATTGTTGTCTCTTGTGTCTGCAGGAACACTTCTCCAATCTGGAGACAAAGAAGAGGTAGAGATCCGTGGCTGTTCTATTTGGTGTTGTGCATTGATTTGTAAGCACCTTCAGGAGCTCTATCAGAAGAAGGGGCAGGACATGCATGAAAAGATCAATGCGGTTTTACTCGATTATTATCTTTGGGATTATGCCAGGGATCACAGGGCAGAGATGAAAGATATCCCATTCCACCGAGTACGGTGTATATATTACTAAGTCCAGTCCGATAGCTCTTGTATTGCTGCCTTATCTTTTGAACTGTGGTTTTGCTTTTCATATGGTGATTTGTCATGCAGTAATTTGGAACTGTTAAATCAAATGCTTGTTTTCTAGTGATGTAGTAACAACGTGCCTTTTTTATCCCCATTAAATTTCTTTTAATTTTTTGCTTGCCCTGAGTGGAATGAACAGTGTAAACTTTGCGGGCAAGCCGTGTTAAGGTAGGGTTTATTACTCCTGCTTTGACCTTTGTATTGGCGTACGTGGCTACCTGTGCGCACAGCCAGGTGTGTGTGCAGATCCTGTGGTGTACCTTACTCCTCGGCCCCTCCCTGTTCCTGCCTGTCCCCTCTCACACCTGCACGGAGGTGGCAGGTACTTGGCAGATGCTTTACTGCTCAGGAATGGAAGTGTAACCTGGCCAATTGCCCAATAAACAGTATGGTGATAGACGTGCCACAGGAGTGTATCTGTGTTTTTACTGCTAGGGGTGAGATGGGGGGCACAGTCCACACACAGAGGGAGGTAGGAAGGGAGGGAAGTAATCACAGAATCACTTAGGTTGGAAAAGATCTCTGAGATCATCGAGTCCAACCTGTGACTGAACACAACTTTGTCTACTAGACTATGGTACTGAGTGAGTGCCATGTCCAATCTTTCCTTTCCAGGGACTGTGATTCCACCACCTGACTAGGCAGCCTCTTCCAATATTTAATCACCCTTTTTGTGAAGAAAATTTTCCTGATGTCCAACCTGAACCTTCCCTATCACAGCTTGAGGCTATTTTCTTTCGTACTGGCACCTGTTGCATGTGAGAAGAGGCCGAACGCCATCTTGCTACTCCTNAATCTGCTGTGCCGCCCTCACAACATCCCTGCAAGCGAAAAGGTTGCCTGTATGTTCGCCTCTTGCCTTATGGCAGCCGCGGGCGTCGACAGCCAAGTGTCTCTCTAGCCTTGACGTATTGGGCATGTTTCATACTCCCACGTTCTTTTACAAAACAGGTTCTTAGGAAATAGGGTTTCCCTCCCACATGATTTGTGTAATTTGTCTGTTTATTAATATAACTTTAAAAAGAGAGTAGGAAATGTTGGTACTTAATAGGGGGTAAATAAATAATGCACCCAGGTAACTAAACTCAGTTATCAATCAAAATGTCTTTTTAATCTGTAGTTAGCATGTTTATGTATCTGTTTCTGATTGCCATGTGCCTCGTGATACAAGTCTTGGCTCGTTTTCATGCTTTGCATATTTGTTCTTATGTGCTGTCAATAAAATGGGGCTTCTCTTTTTACAAAGTTCAGCTATGGATAGTCAAGTCTTCAAATTAAAAGGAGTGAAATGAAATGCAAAAGCTCTTCTCTTCGCAGCTGTGAGATAACACTGTTTTAAGATATAGTATTCAGCAAACTTGAATTTTGGGAACTTAGCTGATTTCTGCTGTTTCAGTAATACAGCTTTCTTGAAAACAATGTGTGTGAGAGCAGGGAGTTCAGCAAACTTTCCCTTGCATGACAAAAATTTTCAGAGTTAGCAACAGAAAAGATGTGTGTGGGATCCCACGCAGATTTTTGAATTCTAGAAAAACAGCTATAAAAAAGGCAATTCCTCAATATTTACAAGTGTGCAACTGTGCAGTGCCTATGCTATAAGAATGAATATGCACCAAGCAGTATAATTTTAGGACCATATATGCTAAAATTATAATTACTAAAAAGTAATTACATATGTGCCTAAAGTTTCAGATCGAAATCAGAGGAATGCTTTACATGTAGTAAATATATACATTTAAAACCACACTTCTTTGTGCTTGTTGAGTTAGAAATATTTGGTGCTTGGTAAGTGGAAGAGGATATTGAAACATGTATATGTATACAATTTCTGGAGAAAAAGGTTTTGTTTAGACTGATTTGCGTTGCCTATGAAATATGAACGCAGGAGCAGGAAAATGAGAGGATCCATTGTAGGCCTTTGCTTTGTCAATGGTGTTTATTAAATGCTCTTACGATATTGTTGCTTTGTATGACTGTGTTCTTTTCAAATAGGAAATCAGGCAGCTTTCAGACTTAAGTCTGCTAAGTTGGAAATTAATAAATGCAAAAAATTACTAATTGATTATATAGTTATTAATAGAGCTGCATTTATATCAGGTACTTTTCAATATTGTAATGGTGCTTACATGTTCCTTAGGAAACCTCAATTTTCCACTTCAGGAGATTCATTCTCTTGTATTGTATAACATGGAAAACTTTTTTTCTTAGTTGCAGACAACTGTGAATGAGGTGAACAGAGCAGTGGTAACAGATTTCTTCTTGATTATGTGAGTACTGAGTGGGAAGCACAAGGGTGGAGGCTGGCATGGAGGAGATCCCAGTTAAAGTTGCAGTCCGAGTCAGACCTCTGCTTTCCAAAGAAATACTTCATAACCACCAAGCGTGTGTCAGATTAGTTCCAAATGCTAAACAAGTTATCATTGGAAGGGACCACGTCTTCACTTTTGATTTTGTATTTGGCAAAAACTCAACCCAAGAAGAAGTTTATGCTGTTTGCATTAAGCCTCTTCTAGTGTCTCTGACTGAAGGATACAATGCTACAGTGTTTGCCTATGGACAGACTGGTTCTGGGAAGACTTACACCATCGGCGGTGACCACATTGGTAGGTTGTAGAAAGGTTTTTGGTTTTTGGAGTTTTTTTAATTGGTAAAGGGTGCATTTTTGCAAGTTAAATATTTATTACATAGCAGATAATGCTGCAGAATTTTAAGGACCAAAGAAAAAACATGGTAAAAAAAACCAAAACTTCCAAAATTTATGTGATAATTGCAGTTCTGAAAACTTCTCCATAAATTAGACTATACCAAAAATATCTAAGAAAGAAACAATTTGTTAAGTGTTCTTTCACATTCCACATTTTAACATGCAACTTATATTAGAACTTCTTTTTCTGAAAGGTAGTGGTTTTGAAAATTTTTGCCACATTTATCTTACCTTGAAAATGTCTTCATTAGGCACTTAATTGTTTACTTGTTCATTCTGTGTTGGATTTGTTTGCTTTTTTGGGACTTTTGAGAGAAATTTCTATTACATCAGAGAATTTTATTATTTAATTCTTCCAAATGGATATAAATAGAGTATTGTAAATATCTTGGGAGAGTCTTCCTTTTATTTAGAATCATAGGTTCACAGAACCGTGTAGGTTGGAAAAGACCCCTAAGATCTTGAAGTCCAACCATTAACCCTGCATTTCCAGGTCCACAACTAGGCCCATTCCATTGGTTGACCACCAGTGAAGAAATTTTTCCTAATATACAATCTAAACCTGCCCAGGTGCAACCTGAGGTCATTTCTTCTTGTCCTGTCACTTTTTACCTGGGAGAGGAGATGGATCACCCCCTGCTAACACCCTCCTGTCAGGTGGTAGTAGAGAGCAATATGGTCTATCCTGAGTCTACTTTTTTTCAGCTTAAACACCCCCAGCTCCCTCAGCTGCTCCTCCCGGGAGCTGTGCTCCAGACCCTGCCTCAGTTCTGTTGCCCTTCTCTGGACACACTCCTGCTCCTTGATCTCCTTCTTAGGGTGATGGGCCCAGAACTGAACAGAGCACTCGAGGTGTGACCTCACCAGTGCCCAGCACAGGGGGACAATCACTGCCCTGGTCCTGCTGGCCACACTATTGCTGGTACAGGCCAGGGTGCCGTCATGCCTTCTTGGCCACTTGGGCACAGGCTGGCCCGTGATCAGCTGCTATCAAACAAGTCCTTTCTGACTGAACATCTTTCCAGCTACTCTGCCCCCATCCAGCCTGTAATGTTTAACGGGACTGTTGTGACTCAAGGGCAGAACCCCGCACTTAGCTCTGTTGTGCCTCATACCATTGGCCTCTTCTGCTTACTGTTGTAGCTTCACTTCTATTCCCTTCACTAGTAGTTATTTAATGTTCCTATAAGTACCATTGCTAGCTAAATTGTTTTGGTAGTGGATGTCAAAGTCTGATCAAGGCTGATCATAGCTCTGCAATTACACCCTTTTAGTTTAATGAATATATTTACTAAATTAATAGATGTGAACAACCGTTAGTTTTTTGGTAAAAGAGATTCTTGGTATTGTCTCATAGAAAAACAACTTCCATAGTCTTGGATAGAGAACACAGATTATTAATGGAAGCATTATCCCATGCTAAATAGTTTAAAAAGATAGTTTGGCACCAGTGTTCCGTGTCTGTGAAAAAATAGGAAATTACTGTTAATGTTGGTCAAAAATCTTGTCTCACTAAGTTAATGATGATTTTGCTTTATATAAGTAGAGTTTATAGTTTCTCAGACCCTTGAGATGTCATTGCTGACCACACTGAGTAGGGATAAAGAAGAAATCTGTATTCTGAGGAGTACAGTTTTAAAGAAGAATCCATATTATTCGTAACTTTCATCACTATAAAATTATGTACATTTAGAACTTAAATTTGAATCCTAGTACTGGATGCAAACAGAACTTCTGACACACACAAACACATAAAAATTACAAAAATGCTTGTGAACAATGAGCTTTTCAGATTCCTTAGTGTGTTGCATACCAAATATCCCAGGCTTCTCTCAAATTTCAGTCTTTGTAATTTATGTGACAGAATGACTGCAGGTCTCTATGACATTTGTGCTTGTATTTTAGCATCAGTTGCAGTGGATGAAAGGGGCATAATCCCACGGGCTATTCAGGAATTATTTCATCATATTTCTGAACATCGTAATATTAACTTCCGTGTGAAGGTATCCTATATAGAGGTTTATAAGGAAGAACTTCGAGATTTGTTGGATTTGGAGACCTCTGTAAAAGAACTACATATCCGAGAAGATGAGAAGGGAAACACAGGTAGGATTCCAGCTCTTAAATTTGGTAGTTTGGGCTTCAGTTTGTGTCCAAATTATTCTTGCTTTCTCTTGAAAGTGCTTATTCACTACTAATGAATAAAAGGGAAAAAAAAAAGTTTGAGAATATAAACTCATTTTAGCTGTTTGGAATCAGTTTGGGGTTTAGATGCCTGTGAACAATATAGATGTTCTATTATATGGGTGGAAATGGCAACAAATGGTAAAGTAAATACACAATTATTGTTTCTGCAAGTTCTGTCTAGAAACAAAATAGTGTGTGATTATTCACTTGAATAAATATTTTACAATTAAACCATTGCTTCTTCCATCAAAATTACAGTTGTTAATTGTTAATTGTTAATTACAGTTGTTAATTTACAGTATAATTTACAATTATATTGTAAATATCTGCTCCCCTTTTACAATGAAATGAGTGGAAGAGACCACTTCATTAAGAGGAGGGGAAGTAGATGTTTTTAGAGGCTTCAAGATTGACACTTGCCCTGTAGGTATCCTGTTCACCCCATGAACATGTTAGAAGAATCCACATCAGAAGTATTTTGTTCTGAAAGTATCTAATCTGTTTTAGGTTTGGATTTTTTTAATATTCTAATTGTTGTGTTTACTCTAGTATTATTACACTGTTATATTAAGCTGTCATGTGTTTTTTGTCTGTAGCTGGGAGAAAGCACTAGTTTAGCACAAATCTTGTAGATATCATTGCTTCAGAAGGATCCCAGAATATATTTTAAATTATTTCTTTTCCTCAGAGTCATCTTCTTGTGCTAGAACATTTTCCATTTCTCATTAAAAGAAAAATACGATAAAAAATATGATTAGTATGAGTACTTGGTAGAAGTATACTTACACTTTATTAGATTACTAACCTGTCCCAAAGGCCCAACTATCTGCACTATTCAGACTAGAAATTCTTTTCTTAGTACAGGCTGGGAATAATTTTTACTAAAATCTTTATAGTTTTTAGACTTTCTTTTTTAATTTGGCAAAATATTCTTTGAACTGACTCTGCTCATACTTTTTCTAGCTAGCACTACACTGTAAATTGTAGAGGTAACGTGCAGTGTGCAATGTGTAAATGAGTTGTGTCTTGTGTCTAAAATATTGTTTCAAATATTATAGCACAATAGACCCATACATTAAATATCTGCAGGTTTCAGATATGTTGTACCTCATGCTTTTCACATATTGTATCTTCTATTTCTATAGCTATATGCTAGGACCTCATAGGTCATAGCCACAGCTGGCTTGTATGTTTCTCTAATACGTGTTTATAGTTATTGCTGTAAACTTTTGCTGAAGTGTTTAGAATTAATTAAATTATTCTTACTTTCACCTGGTTTGATGTCTGAAGTGATTGTCGGTGCTAAGGAATTCCAAGTAGACTGTGCAGATGAAGTGATAAGCCTGCTGGAAAGTGGCAATGCAGCTCGTCACACAGGCACAACACAGATGAATGAGCACTCTAGTCGATCTCATGCCATTTTTACCATCAGTATTCATCAGAAGCAGCCTGCAGAGTATCAGAATGCTGCACAGGATTCGATCGCTTCAAAGTTTCATTTTGTGGATTTGGCAGGATCAGAGAGGGTAGCAAAGACTGGAAATACTGGTGAACGCTTCAAAGAATCAATTCAGATCAATAGTGGTCTCTTGGCCTTGGGAAATGTCATCAGTGCCCTTGGAGACCCAAAAAGGAAAAGTGTACATATTCCATACAGGGATGCTAAAATCACTCGTATTCTGAAAGACTCCCTTGGAGGAAATGCCAAGACTGTTATGATAACATGTATAAGTCCATCCTCATTGGACTTTGATGAATCTTTAAATTCTCTCAAATATGCCAACAGAGCAAAAAACATTAGAAATAAACCAGTAGTAAATTACAACCCAGAAAAAGACCGAATTGATGAAATGGAACTTGAAATCAGATTGCTTCGGGAAGCTTTGCAGAGCCAGCAGGTCAGTAATCAGCATTTACACGACTTAAATGAAGAAAAAGCCCGTATCAGTTCACTTGAGGAGCAGCTCACTAGCCTTCAGGTTCAATATTTCAGTTACAGAAATTGTGTAGATGAAGCCTTACCTTTTCTGGTTGATCTGAATGATGATGTTAGCTTAAGAAGAAGTCAGCGGGACAGGTTGCAGAGCTGGATCACTATGGTACAGAAAGTAAGAAAGGAAGCTGTCATCATCCAGGAAACTGACACAGGGACTGAGACCAGCCCAGTACCACATCACATTACAATTCTTCAGCTGAAGAAGGAACTAAAGAAATGCCAGGTATTTAATTATAAGCTGTTTATTTAAATGACTAAGTGAAAAAGCAGTCTGCCAAAATTTGAACTCCATTTTGAAAGATGGATAAAATTGTCACATGTACTTAATTTACAGTTTTGTAGAATTTCATTTGGCTAATC
The DNA here is from genome assembly GCA_013397155.1 of Irena cyanogastra. Lineage (NCBI taxonomy): Eukaryota > Metazoa > Chordata > Aves > Passeriformes > Irenidae > Irena > Irena cyanogastra. The sequence continues at coordinate 11,589 of VWZV01003013.1, read as the reverse complement.
TTTGGGACATCGATTTTTATAATGGATATTTGAATACACGTTCAGTGACAACAGAGATAGGTGAAGTAATGTTATATTTTCTCTAGTCAGTTTCAGGATGATTCTTCAGGCTGAGCTGTTTTATCTGTTAGATTTTTAGTTTTAGCTACGCTAGTATGCTAGGTCTGGCTGAGATGGAGTTAGTTTTCTGTATGGCATCTCTAAGTGTGCTGTAGTTTGGTTTTGTGACCAATACAATGGTAATAACACAGTAATGTTTTTGCTCTGGCTGAACAGTGTTTTGTACAGTGACAGACCTTCTGTTTTTCTGCCTGTGCCCCCTAGTAAATAGATTGGAGGGTGCATGAATAATTGGAGACAGAAACACAACAGAGCAGATGACCTGAACTAATCTGAGATATTTCATACCACAAACGTGATGCTCAGCAATAAAAAGGGAGAGGAAGAGGTTTAGGTTTAGACTAGCTGTATTTTTCCCAGAACTGGCTGAGCAATAGTCAGCCTTGGGAGGTGGTGGGCAATAGCTTTTTCATCATCTGTTTCATTTTATTTTCTTTCTCTGTTCTACTTCATCATCATTTACTGATCAGTTTCTATCTTGACCTACAAATTTTCTTGCTTTCACTTTCTCTTTGCTCTTCCTCTGTCCTCCTTGGACAGAGATGGGGGTAGGGGGAAGTGAAAAGATAGCTCTGTGTGCTTAGCTGCCTGCTGGGGTAACCCACAATGGTCTATTTCGGAACACAACCTGTGGCTCAAGACTTTCAAGGTAATAACAAATTTGATTATAGTATGCTAGAGTAAACTTGTTAATATCTGTTTAGTTAAGATGTTGAATGACTGTTGCAGGTCATGAAGCTGCATATTTGCTCTGGGTGCTGATTTGCATGTGTCTTTGAATATTTAGATGCTTGATTCCTTTCTAGCTGTACAACAGCGTCCAAGAATCATTAATGACTATTTTCAGATTTTGCTGGTTTTTTTGCTTTTTATCACTTTGTTTTCCTTTGCTTGGGAGAGCTGTGACAAAACCACTGACCATCAGCCTAATCTGGTACTTGGGTCTTACATTGTGAATGTCCCAATACTCCAAGAACTACCTCATGGATAAAACCAGCAACTATACTTTTCCCCCCTCTTCTCTGAGTGATATTTTGCGGAGAGAGGGGAAAAAGTGGCACCTATCCCTTAATTTCTTCCAGGACATTTTTCATAGCCTTGATGTAGTGGCTTCTGAGTACCTTCAGTATCCTTATGTAATCAGTCTGTTCATACTGATGTGTTGTGATCCCTACTTTGATTATTGTTGATAAGGTTAAACAGCTATTTGGGGTTGCCATATAGGAACATGCTCTAAGGCGATTGATCCCAGGGGTGTCTGTATGTATGGGAGGAGCTGGGCAGGAGCACGGGGCCATTGCTGCCTCTAATTTCATGTCTGAACAGGCTCATTAACCCATCAAACTAATACATTATTTGAAGGAGCCAAGGTGAAACACAGTGACTTCTATAGCTGTGTTAGATCTGCCCCATGCCTTTAAAGTCAGTGTCCAGTGCCCTTAGAAATGCAAGAAGGTCTGGTCTAAAAGCTCACAAACAGGCTTGTGGTGGTCTGAGACTGAGAAGGTCTCTTGGTCTGAGACCACAGAGACACTAAACTGGAGACTGAACCCTCAAATGTAATAGCTGATCTTGTAGTAAAGAAACAATGGAAGGAGAGATCAAGTTAATAAGAGAAGACGCAGCTCCTGCTCAGAGGAGGAGAGAGGAGGAATCAGAGCAGGAAGCCTGTTCCACAGAAGGATAGGAAAGGAAAGAGACAGAAATCATGAGAGGTGGAAGCTACCTGGTCTCTATCCGTAACCTAGCTGTGTTAGGTTACGGATACGGAAACCTCTCCTCTTTGATGACATTATACTTCTTTATGGTTTTCCAAATAAGGTGAAAATTTCAAAACAATATCTGTGAGTCTTAGCGTGCAGATATCTATCCCCATGAGGATCCTGTCTTATCGCTAGTGCTGATTAGCTGTTTCACTCACAGCAGATAATAGTCCTAGAGATGACCTGTGGGGAGAAGGGCTCTCAGCCTTCTGAGAGCATGTCTCCTAACAGAACTGACACATGATCAAATAATTATTTTTGGAAACACCCCCATATACATTTAGGAAGTACATATATTGGATGTGATGAGTTAAAATGTTGACTGTGAACATCAAAAGAAAAGAAATGCAAGTTATTGTACAGTGAAAATAATCTCAAATCAAAATTAACTTTATGATTTGTAACAATTGTACATAGTTGGAATCTGAGTGAAGTTCTGATGCCAGATGAGCATCAGAAAAACTCAGAAAAACTAATTTGGGTTTGTCACGTGTGGAAGGAGGCAGTGCTCCAATAAGTGAGAATTTTGTAACATCAACCGATTTTTAGTTTGCAACCAAACTGATAAACCTATAGATTGTTATCAGACAATTGCATAAACAAATTTTGTCTTTTCTTTGTTCTCAAGCAATCTAAATCACAGCTTTTTTTCTTCCTTCTTGATTTTCTTCTGTGGCTTGTTTTAAACCTCTGTTCAAAACAGTATAAAAGCTGAGCTTAACTTAGTGTAAACTCACTTCTCCAGGTGAGTATGCCATCCACAGCCAGGAGAGATGGTTAGAGAAAGACTAAAATTAATGAGATGCCACAGACTCTAGAGCAGGGTTTGCATATGCACAGATCTAATAACTAGTAGAGTAGTAACATTCTTGTCTGTACACACACATTTCTTTGCTAGCAGCTATTATTGTCTGGATAGTGCTGTCTTAGATGATATTAAAATACTGGATTGGCTGTAGCTAACAGCCAAACTCATTCATATGTCCACGACCAGTACTCTTGGAGAAAAACATAGGAAGAGCAGGAATGAAAAGGTTTGTGGGTAGATGTAATGTTTCAATAGTTTGTATTTGGCTTCTGCAGGCTTTCTGGAAGAGTAACAACATTTGGAAGTCTCCATCAATAAGTATCTGTTCATTCACAAGAAGATACGAACAAGCATTCTTGTGTTTTCTTTAAACCATTATCCAAGTTGCAGATTGAGTACAGGTGTTCTTATTGTTTTCATTTGAGAAGTGTGTTAATCACAAGATGCTGTGATCTTGTAGCAACATGTAACAGCATACTAAAGAGAATAATTGAATTTAATATTTACTTCAATAAATTAGGTTTGGTTATGAGTACATTATCTCCTTGGGAAGAATGAAACAGAAGTGAAGAAATAGCTGCTAGAAGCTGCAGATACCCGCTTAGACAATTTGCTATACATCTGTGAAGACTTAGCAGTTCAGGTTCATGTCTTTTAACAACAAATGAGGTTTTATTTTGATTCATATTCCAGTTGTAGGAATAATAGTGTCCCTTTCACTCAGCTGAATTTTTCTTTTATTATCTAGCAGGTACTAGTTATGGATGAAGAGCTATTTAGCCAGAAGAATCATGAAATGCAGATACTGCAGAATCAGATAAAGACATTACTACAAGAAAAGGAAGAACAACAGGAATTGTTAAAGGAGGCTGAAGAAACACAAAGATTACAGGTATTTTTCCGCTGGTACACATTTATCTGCATTGAACCATCCTTCTACCATGTGAATGCGTTCAACACGTCCCTTAGAATTTTTTTTATTGAATTACAAGTCAATATTACAAATAATAACAAAATATTATAAAACAATATTTATTTATTTATATTATAAAACAATATTTATAATAAAATATTATAAAACAATAGCAAAATATTATAAACAATAAACAAAACATTTTGTTTTAATTAGAGCTGTTTCACAGAGTGAGTTGGGTTCATCTAGTGGATGTATCACAGTAATGTGATTCCTGGAGACTGTACATGAGCCTAGATGTGCCAGAAGCCTCCTGCATAACTTGAAGTGAACCGTTGATACTCTCCATGCTTCCTGAAGCAAAACACACAACCCTCTCCCCAGATTTGTATCATTGTTAAAGGATTTCAGAACAATTAATAGATTATGATTTGAAAGACTTTGAAAGATGCTTTAGAATTTAAAAAAGGTTATACAAATCCCATAGAATGCGTTAATTGAAAAGTTGTGTAGAAACTTTTGTTGTAGCTTTATTAAGAACTGGAGTATTGGCCCCTTTTGACTTTATAAGACAGAATTCCATCCTAACTTCCTGATCATTTACTTAGAGAAAACTGAATGACATAGTGGAAAGTGAGGTAGTGACAAAGAGGCTGCTTGCCTCTTTCCTTCTGGAGATCTTGAGCTTGCTAATGAAATTACAGTGGCTAGTATGTGCATAACATTTCAAGGTTGAGAAAACTGCACATAGAGTAGTTAACATTCTGCTGGTGTTGCCTGACATGTGGATTACAGATAATTTATTATGTGAATTTTTAAAAGAGAAAAGCATAAGCATGAATAGCTAGTGCTCTTCTCCTTATTATACTTTTTCTTTTTCCTTTTCTTTTCTGATGGCTTGAGGAGAGTCAGTGCATTAAAGGTGAGTAAAATAGTCGTGATCTTTTTCTCTCTTCTGTCACTTTCTTTTCTGTCACTTCTGGCTAGGTGTGTTTTTTAGCCTGCACACCATAGTGTCAACTTATACTATGATAATACTTACATAAATTTTGGAGGATACAAGATAGCTGTCACAGTGTAGATAGAAAGTTCTTTCAGTATCAGAGACAGGAGGGAAGCTTGAGAGCTTTCAGGCACCATTTTGGCATTTAGTTCACTAAACTGCCACTTCTATTTACAAACACGCAGTGTAGGTAGAATAATGAAAAGCAAGTGCTTCTGTCAAATATTTTATATTGTATTCACAGGCATATGTAACATAATAGTACATGATAGAATAATGACTTTTAGAGTAGCAGGTATGAAGTAGGAGGTAATAAATGTTTATATGCATATGTATTTATGTGGTGGGTGTTACACTGTGGAGCTGTATGTGCAATTATCAGGGACAAATAGTTTCAAGGTGGATCAGTTGGCAGTTACTTCTTCCAAAATGATAACAAATATTATATTCATACATATATTCTATTTTCTATGACATAGGAATAATATGTATTGTATTCCAACACAATGTCAACTTGTAAGGCATTGTATGTTTGTGTTTGGAAGGAAATTTCAATCTAAGACAAGAACATAAAAAATGAATAAAAACGTGTTACTTGAAGTAGAAGAATGCGGAATGTATCATGAGCTATTTTTCAGCTTCTCTCTTGTTGCTGGGCCAGATTTTAACCATACTTCGAAAAGAATCAAAAATAATAGAGTTGAAAATGGATATAGTCTTGGCTTTATGGATGAACCAGTTTAGATAACATAAGTACTTTTGAACAATGTATGGAGAATGCTGTAGGAGAAGCAGATAAGGTCTCCAAACTAGCATTATCAACAAACCTGAGGCTGGGTGGAAGAAAAAGCAGCAAGTTATCCTGGGATTATATACATGTTTAGTTTTTTAATACAGTAATTAACAAAGTAATCTTTAAAGTGCAATTGTTCAAAGTGGAAGAGGAAGCCCATATACATGTTTAATTAATAAGACTCAGACCAGTTTATTTTGAAAATGCTTGTTTAATTCTTATTTTATTTCTCCATAAACACACATAGAAAGTAAGCATGAGCTCCTAATCATGTCATCCACTTCTCACTAGATGCCTGTATAGGCTAATGTAACTAAACCTGGTGTGCTGTGGGAAAAATGAAACCCACACAACTACCTTGAGAGAGATTTCAGGTCAGAGTTACAATTTAATAGAAAAGTTAAAATTAATGTAATGATACACATGTGGTGTAGACCCACAAAGTCAGATTACAACCTGGCATCCTGTTGGCCAAGCTGGTGGTTGCAGTAGTATCAAGTGGTGACTGCAGTCCTGTTGAAGTGATGGTTACAGGCAAAAGTGGTGGTCTTGTGGAAGTTTTGGTCCTTATCTGGATCTCTCCGGGGTGGTGGGGGTCTCAAGTCCCCAATTATATATGGTCAGGTTCAGGGGAGAGTATTCAGCACCTCCCCCAGGGCGGACAGTTGCACAATGGGAATGATGTAATCCTGTGAGTCATAGGATATTTTTGGGAATCCTTGGTGGTCTAAGTTGTTACTATCCATTATGGTGGTGCTGTTGAGCCATTACGACCCATTGGCGGAGATTACTCCCTCACGATGCGTGGGACTGTGCTGGTATTTTCCCAGAAGGCGTTACCACTGCAGAGTCATTTGTGAAGAAAAAGAAACACTCCCCTACTCACAGGGTTTGGCTCTTCTCCCTGTCTCATTTAACACCCACCTTGTAGCCGGAGGTGTCAGCTGTGCACTGCAAACGACCCATCATTAACAGTTTGTCAGAAATGGTGTAGAATACTCAATTTGGTTACACTTCTCATTGGCACCCTTTCTGTAACCCAGGACACCCGGGTAGGTCTTTCTAAACAAAAATATGTCTAAACTTTACTGGACTGGGGAGTTGGGGGCGGGGGGTGGAGTGGGGAGGGCGAGGAACTCTGGAGCTGATGATATGTCATGGAATCCTCAGTTTGTTGCAGAATTTGCATGTGCCCGGCAGAATAATTTAGGTTCAGTGGGTGATATACAAGATTCATAACCTTTGTGAAGAATTAGAAGTCGTGAGTATGATACAGAGCTCAGTTTTGCTTTTCCTTTATTTTTTTTCCCATGAGACTGAGAAAATGGTGGAACAGCAAATACTCATTGATCAGCTAAAATTGAAATTAGAGAAGTTTACAGATGTGAAAGCTTTAGATTTCCCAACTGCTTATGAAGATGGGCCAGCTGTCACAGCATTTGCTAGGAGACCTTACAGTGTCCCAGTCACAAAAAGCCTGCTACGCCCCCTTCACCTGCCTTCAGGGACAGAGATAAAAAAGGTAAGGTCTACCCAAATGATTACAGGCCATGCAGACATTACATGATAACATATGATAACATATGATGTCTTTCTCAGATACTGCTGCTTAACTTCCCACTGAAAAATTAGTTTGGTAACATTTGTTTATGCCACAATTATGCAAAATATTTAGGCTTAAAATTCCCACCTGCAAGTGCTATGGCTGTCATGTTTTCACCCCCCCCACTGGTTTTCTAGGGGTTTTGAGGTTTGAAGTATGAAACATTATAAAAAATGAATTCTTATTCTTACCAATATGTTGAGTACATGGGATAATGAATTGTTACCAGTGCAGTCTTTCACATTTGGAGCAACTCGTCTAGGCTGTTGCAAAACCCTTTGTTACAAAGGTATTCAGAGTTATTATAGAAAACCTGTGTAATTTTTCTTACGACTTCAGGTGGTGAAATCTATTTTAAAATATGAGTAATGAATTGCTACATTGTTGCAAGTATTTTTACCCATCACTATTTTCATGTGCTTTTTGACAGGGTTATACCAGCTGCCCTGTCTTGTCCCTGGCCCAGATAATGGCAGAATTCCATGTTCGCAGACAGATTATGCTGAGCAAGTTAGAAGATCAAGATAAAGTCCTTCACTGCTACCTCTCTGATCAGAGTGATGAAGAGGAAGACAATACAGGCAGCGAAGAGAAAACCTCATATAAGTAATTTTTGTTGTTCTTTAACTTTCGTTACAGAAGAATGTATAGCCAAGGTAGTATTAGTGCCTAATCCTTCCATGATATGAGACCACCTGTAATGATGCTTACAGTAAACATGCGGAACCAACTGGGCATACTGCAAAATAAGTTTAATATGTGTAGGTTTAGCAAAGATTATGTAATCTTGTCTAGGGGTCAGAATCTACATTGAAGACTGGGGGATTGGGTGATGGTGTGTGTGGGAGTGGTGTGGATGAGAAAGAAGATATAAATGCTTTTGTAAGTTTGAGCTTATCTGTTAAGATCATCTACTTTGCGTGATGCTTAAAGGAAAAAAATCCCTGTGTATTTGCAGAGTAGCATGTTTATTGTTCTTCCATAGGCATTCCATAAACCGAACATGGACACAAAATCATGCTTCTCTGTGCCTCCTTCCTGATGTAAGTGACATGAAATGTCAAGTAGACAAGTCTGGTTTGTCCAATAAATCTGCGCTACAAACCAACACAACTACAGGTATAATCGAAGTCATTAGAGCAAATCTTACTACAGCATCAGAATATGCAATAGTGTCTTTAGCACATGTCACTAGTTTTCCCAGTAAAATATGTGTATTTGTTACAAATATTTTTTTGGTTACAATTCAGTGTAGGTTTTCCAATTTCTGTTTTTCTTCCCCATTCTGAAACTGATGTTAATAACCTCTAAGTAATACCTACTAGCCAGAAAGCAGTTCACTTATCAAAAAGATAATGAGATATAAATCTTTAGTACTGCTTCAATGAAAGAAAATGGATGCTATTATCATACCAGAAATACTGAAGTGGTTTCTGGAATATTTTTCAGACTTAGGGTCTTGAAATGCAAATGCATACCATCTTTTTTTTTTTCCTGTTTAGACACAGGGCAGGGAAAAATACCCTGCTTTCTTCTGTCCTTTTGATTCTTGTACTTCATATGGAAGAAATGCACACAGTCAATATTGCAGAGCACTACCTTTTGAATACAGCATCTATTCTAGATTTTATAACTCTATTTTGCTTTGTTTTTTTCAAGGTGAAGAGGTTGACAGCCTCCAGAAAATCCACGGTTTTAACATGCAGAAGTTAAAGAATTCAGAGTTGAGACTTGCTAAGGCTGAGCAAAAAATAAGAGAACTTGCACTTAATATCAAAAGGAAAGAAGAACTTATTAAGGAGTTAGTAAGAACAGGTAACTGGCTACTGTAGGGATACTGGATACTGTAGGGAATGAAGATGTGGAACAAAGGAAAAGGCACAGAAAACCTGAAATCATGTATGTTTTAGTTTTTACATAATTATCTTAGACAAGAATACTTTTAATAACCTAAAAATCCATAAATTTTGCTGATTACTTGCTATGATCACACTGCAAAATTTGATTACAGCCTACTCTATTATGATATGAAGATTATTTATTAAATATTTTTTGTGCTTTGTTGATTATTGCTTTTATCCAACAGTAGTGTAATTTTTAATGTATGGTCAGTGCTACTGATCACTTTG
>VWZV01003011.1:0-17151 GCA_013397155.1 Irena cyanogastra | reverse complement strand
ATCCTCATCCCTGAGAACAGAGACCTGCTTCTTTTTTTTTGTGGCAGCGGACTATTCCTTTTTGTCTCTGTTCAAACCTCTCATGGGACTGCAGTTACTTTCACATCTGTTTACTTCAGTATGCAGGTCTTGGCTCGACATCAATTTGAACACTTTCATCTCCCTATAATTTCATGTGTTATAAGGAAAAAGAGGTTTTCTCNATAAGGAAAAAGAGTTTTTCTCTATAGTTTTACATGAGGATTTCAGTCTGAAGCAGGCATCTTCTCATCCCTCCTATCTGGGACTTAACTTCTCTTACCGACTATGATGTCTCTCTGTTGTTCCTTCACATGCTTGCATCTTGTTCCTTTCTCTGGCTCAGGGGAGGACTGAAGTACTGAAAGGGTTAACATGTCACCGAGGCCCCAATCAAACTGGGTGTTCTCGACAGCTGGAGCTGAGGCTGGGGGAGGACTGGGGGGAGCGGCTCAGATTGGATCAGCCAGGCCTGAACTCAGTAGCAGCACACCGGGATGGGCACGTCTCCCTCCCCCTGTCCAATGCTCGGGGCGATTCCCACAGAGCAAAGTCCTGGGGTCGGCCCAGGGCTGCTTCCGGGGGGGCTGGCGGGCCTCGGCTGGGCCCCGGGCTGGGCCAAAGCAAGCAGCCAGATGTTAGCAAGGCTGGCTCCATCTGGCCCGCGGCACCCCCCTCTCCCTGCCTGGCAGCCGATTGGGGAAGGGGGGGGCAGGTGGCCTGGGGGAAGAGTGCCCAGGCCCACGGCAGGGCCGACTGGCCTGACCTTGCTGAGACACAGGACAGGCCAGACTTAGTTACTTTCTTGCCGGCTGGGGAAAAAAGAAGAAGTTCTTGGGTTTTTTCATCTTTAACATGTGTTTTTCACAGAGGTGTGTCCAGCTTTTCAGTGGTTTAGCTGACTGTCAGCCACACCCAAACTTTTTATCTCACTTCCCAAACTCCTCCCCTGTCAAACTATGACAGTAGAATAGTTTATCACAGGGTCAAATATTTAGACTTTTGGGTTTTTAGTATGGAGGTAGATGGAGGACAAGATGGAGGATTTTGGGCATTGTCCTATCTCCTTCTTCTTCTTCATCTACTCCATTTTCTGCAGTGTTAGTAGCATTGGGTGATTGGCTAGGGAAAGTCACAATGCAGGTGTTGTGTGTTAGACAGTTATTGGTAGAAAAGTAGAAATAAAGTATGTTTCAAGAGCTAATTGGACAAAATAGCTTTAAAAGACCTTGAAACTGTACATCTTGTGACCTTTTTCGCTGTGTCCCTCACTGCGCTAAGCCTGGTGTAGGCAGCGTAGAGAGTTTTTGATAAGATAAGAAATAAACAGCAACCTGAAGACCGAAAAAGATCCCGTTTGTCTCTCAATTCTAGCACAGAACTTTTATTAGGGGTCTCCCCACTCAGGGGGCCCCCAAAGAGGCCTCTCACACTTGTCCTTATAGGACATTTCAATTTCCCAGGCATCAGTTGGGTGCACCATTCTGAAGCACGGACAGACAACTCTTCAACTAATTAAAGTTGAAAAGAGGGTATTTATTACAGGGCTGGACACATGCAGAATCATTTCCAAAGGCATGTGTAAAAAAGTCACAAACTCCTGCTCTCTATTTATCCGAAAAGGTTTTACATATTCAAATAGTTTCCAGGACGTTTTCTATTATGCTTATTACATAAACATTAGCTCTCGCCTAGTATTATAATTGGCCAAATATCCACTAAGGCTTTGCAATTATCCTCTTTAATTGGGTTGGTGGGCCGGTGGGGAGGAAGTAAGATGTCTTCTTCATGGTAAACTCTTCACCCGTGTCAAGTTGGCAGGGCTCCTTGACTTGCTGGTCACAGTCCAAACCTCCTCTCAGTCTTAGAAATCAGTGGTACTTATGGTTCCTGCACTCTTACAATTCTTCATATATCACCTGTCATTCCCAACCTTGTTTCAGCTATCCCCACCTGGTATCAATTGATTTCCTTCTTAAGCTCTAATCACAGTATATGATCTTTGCTCACTACATTTCTAACTTAACCCTTTGACTCGATTCTTCTGAGACAAGCAAGTCTGGGAAATTGCTGAAGTATGTTGAAAATAAGTTGCTGTCACAAGTATTCAGTGAGCCAACTAGGAAAGATGCCCTCCTAGAGTTGCTGTTTGTGAATAGAAAATTATTTGTGGGAGATGTAATGGCAGGCGGCTGTCTTGGCCAAAGTGATCACAAAATGGTTGAGTTTAAAATATTTGGTGAAATGAGAAAAAATGTCAGCAGAGTTACTACCCTGGATTTCAAGAGAGCAAACTTTAAGTTATTCAGGGTGCTACTTAGCAGTATCCCCAGGGAATCTGCTATTGAGGATTTCAGTAAGTCTTTTGATACTGTCCCTCGCAACATCCTTCTGGACAAGTTGTCCAACTGTGGGATGAGCAGTTTTACAGTGCACTGGATGAAGAACTACCTGAAGGGCAGGGCTCAAAGGGTTGTAGTGAATGGGGCTACATCTGACTGGCAACCAGTCACCGGTGGTGTTCCTCAGGACTCAGTTCTAGAGCCAGTTCTGGTCAATATCTTTATCAATGAGCTGGATGCACCATTAGCAAGTTTGCTGATGATACTAAACTGGGAAGTGCGGTTGACTCTTGAAGGACAAGAGGCCTCCCAGAGGGATCTGGATGGATTGGAGCACTGAGCAATCATCAATGGCATGAAATTTAACAAGAACAAATACCGGATTCTGCACCTGGGACAGAGTGACCCTGGACACAAGCATTAATTGGGAGAGGAATGGCTGGAGACCAGCCCTGCAGAAAGGGATCTGGGATTGCTGGTTGACAGGAGGCTTAATAGGATTCAGCAGTGAACTCTGGCAGCCAAGGGGGAAAACTACATCCTGGGGTGCATTAAAAACAGTATTATAAGTCGGTCAAAAGAGGTGATTATCTTGCTGTATTTAGTGTTGATGCAGCCTCACCTTGAGTATTGTGTGCAGTTCTGGGCCCCGTAACTTAAGAAGGATGTTAAGGTAGTCAGATGCTTCCAGAAGAGGGCAACAAAGCTGGTGGAAAGCATGTCCTATGAGGACCAGCTAAAGACACTGCGTTTCTCTAGTTTAGGGAAAAAGGAGGCTGATAGCTCCCTACAGCTTCCTGAGGAGGGGAATTGGAAAGGGAGGTGCTGATCTTTTCTCCCTCGTATCCAGTGATACGATGTGTGGGAATAGTTCAAAGCTGCATCAGTGGAGGTTTAGACCTGACATTAGGAAGCATGTCTTTACCAAGAGGGTGATCAAACACTAAAACAGGCTTCCTAGAAAGGTGGGCAATGCCCTGCTCGTCAGTATTTAAGAGGCATTTGGACAATGCCCTCAATGACATACTTTAACTTTCGGTCAGCCTTGAAGTGGTCAGACAGTTGGATTGGACAATTTTAAAAAACTGTTACTATTAGTTGTTGCTGCTCCTCCTCTTCACTGCCCCGGTCTGCTCCAAAGGTGTCCCGGCTAGCCCCAGAGACCAAGGGCTAGGGAGCTGCGACGACACTGTACTGGCTCAGGGTGCAATGTCCCCACGGGGTCAGGATTAGTTGAGGCACGAGCGACAAAAGGGTCTTCACAAAGGAATCGAGAGGAGGCTCTTGTGCTTTAAATCCGTCTCAGTTTATTCCAATACAACCGAACGAGGGGGGAGCAAACTGGACTAAGGACAAGCAAACAAAAAAGCCCCAACAGCCGGGTGCAGCAGGTCTTAAGGGGTCGCCGCCCCAGGGGTGGCAACCTGCCACAAACCAACCACATACTAGAAGGGGAGGGGTACAGGGAGCTACCANATTTTGGGTGTAGCCCCTGGGGAGGGGGTGCCCAAAATGTACCTGAAAGCCCTTAAATCAATATACCCGCTTTTAATATCTTAATTTTGTCTGGCCTCTTTTTAGGTAAGCCCCAAAAAGGCATCAATATGATTAGGGCTTCTGACTATGCTGTTTATATCATAACGAGAATACATAGAGTTTTATAAAGGTATTTAGCCATAAGATATTATTTAATGTTATTTATATGCATTCCTTTGATTGTTCATAGATTGTTTATGTTACCATTGATTATTTAGCTAAGAATGGATGACAAGCCAAACTGTCTACTTTAGAACCTATCATAACCTAGTATAGTTATCTGCAAGGAATGTACACTTATAAGAAACTTTCCCAACTGATATTAATAAAGGTTTGTTTGTAGGATATGTTAGGGAAACCCTTCCAGTCATGGCCCTGGCTCTGGACTGGCCCTGGCTCTGGACTGGCCCTGGCCCTGGCTGGTTGGAAGTATGCAAACAGACCCAGGTGTTTCTGCACCAAAAACGTGATCAAGTAAGAGATGTGCATGTTATCAAAAAAAACCCAAAAAACAAAAGAGAGGGAACCTCAAGAACATTTAGATAATGCGATACTTACACTAGATTTTTTCAATGGAGAGCATCAATTTTGATCCCTGGCAGAGTGATACTGCTCTGGAGATTTGCATGCATGGAACCAATTTCTAAAAGTTTTACGTAAGGATCCACAACTGGGTGTGCAATGGCAAGGCCTAGCTGATTTACCAACCTAAGGGAGAAGATACACATGTGTTTTACTGCCAACAGGTCTGAAGTGGTTACCTGCTTGACTGGACAAACATCAATCACCCCCTAGGATGGACAGAGCAAATGTATGGATCACCCTTGCTAATGCTACGCATACTGATACCATGTGCATTTCCATGTCAACTCCCCGTGATTCCTTCCACACGTGTTTGGTAGGAGTGCCCATCGACAAGAAGCGTTTTGGTAAGCTGTACAATGAAAGTGTGCAGCAAAACTGCACGGCACCAGGTACACTGCAGCCCAGGTGATGGTGTCAGGACACCTGGCGAAAGACTGCAGGATGGGACGAGGCATGGTACAAATATCTGAGAATGATGCGTGACTTTCCATCTTTGCCCTTGCAGCCACAGGAACTAGGGATATATGGAGAGCGTGTCTGGAAAGGTTTACCAGGCAAAGCTGTTGGTGGACCATGCGTCATTGGCCAACTAACCTTGTTTCACTCAAATCGGACTGCTCTAATTATTGTGGTGCAGCATTGAGTTAGGTGCAGCACATATGTTCTTAGTGAAAAATGTGATCCAAAGGTAACCTTCTGGAATACTGCAGAGCGCATCTCTGGCAGCATAATACCATTGGGGGGTACTGCTCATGTTTTGGCTCCTTTAAACAAACTTGGTTGCTGGCTTGCAAAAGAAGCTAATGCTACTAGTGCTGCTATTTCAGCAATGCTAATTGGCGTTGACTTGGTGTGGCATGCAACACTGCAAAACAGTGCCATTGCCTTTTTGCTGTTGGCTCAAGGCCACGGATGCGAAGAATTCGACAGCATGTGCTGCATGAACCTAAGTGATCATTCAGAATCTATTCATAAAAGCATCAGTAATCTTAAGCAGCTTACTAAACAGCTACAGCAACATGATGAGGGTGATTGGTGGGGGATGTTTTCATGGCTTGATAATCTCGGATTTGGGGTATGGCCTAAATGCTTAGTCATGTATGGCATAGTTATCCTTGGTGTGTTTTTATTGATCACAGTATGTATCCCATGTATTTTATCTTGTGTGCAACAAATTATCAATAGTAGCCTTAATAAGGTAATGGCTTTACTGGTACAGACTGTTTTAGCAATAGAAAACATAAAGAAAGAAGGGGGAGATGTAGTAGATAAGTAAAACTGTACAAAATGAGGGCCTTTTTACCCTTGTAAAATCCTGGCTCACTCCTGTTGCTTCAGCTAACCAGAAAAGCACTCTGGGAATGACTCAGCTGAAATAGAGGTAGAAAACAAGTTGTATAACTATAGAAAACAAGTTATATAACCAGCACGTGTTCACATCATGGTTTATGGTGGTTGGTTGAATTATGTTTGTTATGCTTCATAAGGCTGTAACTGATAAAGGGCTAATTGCTTAAAAAGGCCTGCTTTTTACAATAAATCTATTCCTCTTTGCACCTGCCTGGAGGTCCGTGTCATTTCACATCATTACAGTTGGTTTTGCTTATGGATGCCAAATTATGGGCTCCGGGTAAAATCTCTGTATGGAGCACTTAAAGCAGCCAAAAAGGGAATCATCATGTGGACAGAGAACACTAGGGCTGCATTTAAACAGCTGAAACATTCTTTGATATCGGCTCGAGCATTGGGATTGCCAGACTTAACTAAGCCTTTTGAACTCTTTACATATGAGCAACTGAATGTTGCTCTGGGGTACTGGCACAGCACCTTGGAAGGTGTGACTGTGGCCTACTTTTCAAAATAGCTAGACAATGTTAGTCAAGGGTGGCCTGGGTGTTTGAAAGCTGTGATGGTTGCTGTCATCTTGATTCAAGAGGCTGTTATGGTTTGATAAAATTCACCCTTAGGCAGCACATTGTAGTGTATGTGCCCCACGCAGTGATAACTGTACTGGAACAAAAGGAGGATCATTGGCTGTCCCCAAGAAGAATGCTTAAATATCAGTCTGTGTTGTTAGAACAGAATGATGTTACCCTAAAAACATTTATCGTGAACCCTGCAATGTTTTTGTCATACACTGTTGCGTTTCTCTCATGCGTCCGCCTGCCCGCACGCCCACGCACCTGCCCACGCGTGGTTCCAGTCAGCTGTGAAGTGGCAGGGACCAGCACACTGGGGTCAGAGACTCGCCAGCATGTGACAGAGAGAAATGGCAGGTGCGTGGTATGGCTTGCTGATGCAGTGCTTCTGTTTGCGTGCAGTCAGAGGCAAGAGCAAGGGAAGGGTCAGTCCCTGCTGCAATGTTCAGAGGATTTTATTCTTCCTTTCCTCCAAAGAGGCAGCGGCGAGTGACCTCGAGCTACGCCCGAGATGGAGTTATAAGGGGGGTGATTACCTGGGGGATAGAACCTAAGGTGACCAATAGGGGTATTTCAGGGGAGGGATGAGAGGTGGCAAAGGGCAAATGGGAGAACTTAGGGTTGGAAAGAGGGTCTAATGGACGAATCATCTGTGAAAGCTCTGGTGATTGATACAGAAATTTCCTGAAGAATCAGGGCAGGGCTGAGGTGACAAAGACAGAGGGAAGATTGACAGGTGAAGTGGTGGGGAGAAGGGTGATTGACATGTCTGACAGGCAGGTGAAACGGTGGGAAAACTTGGACAAAGGGGCTCAGGGAAGGATCCACTCTGGGAAGGGCAGGGGGTACACAGGGGCAAACCATTTTATAACTAATTAACATAGAAATGCCTTAATAAAATAGAACAATCAAACAAACTCGAAAACAGAACGCCACAATACACGTTAATTGACAATGTGCCTGAGCAAGACTGTTTGTAGAAAATAGAAGAGGCCTATTTCAGCAGACCAGACCTGAAGGACATGCCTCTAGAGAATCCAGATTGGGAACTGTATAATGATGGAAGCAGCTTCATGAGAACTGGTAAGCAAATGACAGGTTACGCAGTGACAACCACAGACAAGACCTTGCCACCAGATGTATCATCACAAAAAAGCTGAACTGACTGCATTGACGAGAGCTCTAGAACTGAGTGAGGGAAAGAAGGTGAACATATGGACTGACTCTAAATATGCCTTTAGTGTTGTCTATGCCCATAGAGTCATCTGGATGGAAAGAAGGTTGCTAACTGCTCAGGGTAATGAAATCAAATGTGCTGAACAGATCCTCATACTACTGCACAGTATTTGGAAGCCTACAGAGGTAGCTATTATGCATTGCAGAGGTCATCAAAAAGGAAAAACAGCTCCCGAATTAGTAAAGTGCTTTGCTGATGAAATAGCAAAAGGGGTTGCAGGAAAAGGCATTCTTGCAGTGGTGTCACAAAAAGGAATAGGTCTGTCAGGGTTTACCCCAAAATATGATCATAGAGACCACAAGCTAATTAAGTTCCTTAAGCCTGAAATCAAAGAAAGAGGGTGGGCTGTCACCCCAGTGGGACAGGTTGTAGTCCTACTCCTGCTCCTTCGGGAAATAGCACAGCAAGAACATGAGAGTACCCACTGGGGAACAGGAAATCTGAAACATCTGAGGAAGGTAGCAATAGGAAGGGGGATGACTGATGTTGTGCAATCTATAACAAGCAAATGTGAAATCTTCTGCAGAAAAAACCCTGACATAAGCAAGAGTTGTGTTAGGAATAACAAAGGCAGGGCATCTCCCTGGACATTACTGGCAAACAGATTTTGCCGAGTTACCATGCAAAGGATACAGGTGCATATTGGTATTTGTTAACACCTTCAGTGAATGGCCTGAAGCTTACCCCTGTTGTACTAACACAGCAAAGGAGGTGGTAAAAGTTTTGCTCCATCATATGATTCCAAGATTTGGTGTTCCTTTGGGGTTGTCATCAGATAGGGGGCCACATTTTGTTGCAACAGTGGTCAGGGAAGTTAGCTGAATTTTGAGAGTTGCTTGGGACAGACCCCATGTGAGTGGCAAAGTTGAACATATGAATGGAACCCTTAAAAACTAGATTAGTAAAATTTCTCAAGAAACACCCATGACACGGGTGTTTCTTGACCTTGACTATTGCCTTGCTGAGAGTCTGCATACAACCAAGGCAGAGAGACAACATAAGTCTCCTTATGAAATATTGTATGGCAGGCCTTATCAGATTCCGCATTTCCTGGGAGAAATACATATGAGGGGGAAATTGACTTACAAAAGTATTTAATACTTTTAAGTTCTACTTGGCAGAAACTCCAAAGATTCATCATGTTATCCAGACCAATAGGACTGGACATATCTGCTCATCCGTTCCAGACTGGAGACTGGGTGCATGTTAAATGGTGGGACAGTGACCCCTTGCAAGCTAAGTGGAGAGGACCATTCCAAGTCCTGCTGACTACCCTTACTGCATTCAAGGTCGCTGTCAAGGGACCTTGGATTCACTATTCCAGAGTTAAAAGGCTTCTGCTCCTTAAACCACCAGGAAAACAGAGACTGAAACAAATCAGGATGATGTGGTTTAAATTGTTCATGTCTGCTATCTGCATACTTGGTAACTATGATTCAGAGTTGGTCCCAAAATTTGCATGTGATTTCAGTCCAAAATGTATCCCAGGCTCTTCATAAGAACAACTGTTGGATTTGTATTCAATTGTCAACCATGGATGGGAATGGTAACTGGCCACTGATTGGTGTTTTAATGAAAATGAACCATTTCCTTAAGTGGGAACGAGTCAATAAGGCCTATCTGCCTATAACCTTGAGCTGCCTAATTGATCAGGAAAATTATACTGTTCCCTGCATAATCATAAATGTCACAGGAAAGATCAGTCTTCCTCCATATTGCCATAAGACTAAATTCATAGAAAGAGTAAATCCAAAATCTGTAAAAAAGATGGCACAGATACCATGAAGACTAATTCCCCCACATGTGTCAGGATGGTATTAGATATGTGAAAATGAGGCCTGGAAAGTTCTGCCCCTAGATAAAGTTCGGGCTTGTGCCCTTGGGGCTGTAATTCCAAACATAACAATACTTGATCATATTGAAAATCCAAATAGATGGATGAGGAGGATGAAAAGATCCATTAATCCCCTTGTTGAGCATTCCACACTTTTCCATGGTGTAATCAGCGCTCTCATTCCCTCTTGGGGAGTAATTGAACTGGAGAGAGCAATTGTTAACATCTCAGCCATTATTGAACATATTGAATGGCAGACTTCAGATTCAATTTTGGCCTTACAGGATGAAATCCAAGATTTGTCTCATATGGTACTGCAAAACAGAACGGCTCTCAATTTCCTGCTAGCCGCACAAGGAGGCGTGTGTGCAGTCATTAACACTAATTGACCTTATGTACACCAGAGTGGAAGAATTAATAAGGATTTGGTTGAAATTTGGAAGCAAACTCAAATTTTATATAAGATAGCTCTCAAAAATAGCACATTGAACTTTGACTATATCCTACATACACTCACTTCATGGTTACCAAACTGGGCCTGGATAAAGGAACTGTTCATAATACTTATATCTGTAGTTATTTTTTGCATAATAGCTGTCTGTATGATGTGATGCTGTGGTTAAATGTAAAGAGTAGAGACTAGACAAGGTAGGGTCTTGTCTCTAAAGGGGGGAATGATGCCAAAATGATTTTTGCTTATATATATATATTCTTCATATATATTTGTAGCTCTGTAGGCTATTATTGTATAGTTACATAGTTTTCAAACTCCAGTACTTTTCCTATTAAACAAACGAATTCCTGAAGGCCTGTTGTAATCTTGCTTCTTACGGGAATCAAGGCCAAGACACCTTCCCAAGACACTTTCTCATATATTAGACATAAACAACTAGCAAGGTGGGAGGTTCAGAAGAAGCTTAACCAAGAGGGGGAATTACTTCATTACTTGTGCTTCTAATTGGGGATTCTTGCCAATTATGCTAATTTGCTAAACTTGTAAAACTGTACTTGCCACGTATCACATGTGCATTTTCGACATATTTTCAGTGTGCACGTTGGCATGTTGTGCACCTGGAAGGACCCTTCATTAAACAATAACCAGTTTTCCTCACCTAATCTTGTTTGGGTCTTGATTTTAGGGGCTCAAAAGGCAACATCAGGAACCTCCTGGACTGTTGTCTGCTGTGTCATATTTTCATCAGATATCTGGTAAGTTGAAGTTCCTCATGAGAACAAGGGCCAGCAAGCACAAGACTTCTCCCAGCTGCTTATAGAATTTTTGTTCTGCCTCTTCATCCTGCTTGGGTGGTCTATAACAAACTCTCACCAGGATATCTGCCTCATTGGCCTTCCTTCTGATTCTTACCCATAAACACTCAACTCCATCAACACCATCATCAAGCTCCAGACAATCGAGATACTCCCTAACATACAGGGCTACCCCACTGCCTCTCCTGCCTTGCTTATCCCTTTTGAAGAGTTTATAGTCATCCACTGTAGCACTCCAGTTGTGCAAGTCATCCCACCAGGTTTCTGTGATGGAAACTATGTCATAGTTCACCTGTTGCATCATAGTCTCCAATTACTCCTGTTTGTTGTCCATGCTGTGTGCATTGGTGTAGGTGCACTTCAGTTGGACTAATGACCCTTCCACCTTTTTGTCGGGAGAAGCCCTAATTCCTGTGTGACCATTCTGAGGTACTTCTGGGATTTCTAACACATCAATAATCCTTGCATCCTTGATGTTGCATGGATATTCATCCCCTACCTCAACTGAGATGGCAGACTGAAGGACTGTGCTAGAACACTGTCCCTCAAACAGTGGAGTGAAATTTTGTGCTGCCTTTTCAATTAGCAGCTTTCTGCACAGTGACTGTCTGGCTAAGTAGCCTGCAGCTAGCAGAGATGGATGGAAGAAGGGAATTTTATTATAATTAGACTCCGTGCTAAGGCAAATAATATCAGTGACCTATTTTCCATATTTGCAGCACTTTATTTTAAAAACCTCCATGGCCCCTTAATATAGGGCAGGACTGAAAGAGNCTATTGTCCTTTATTAAACTTTTTAAATTTTCACAAGAGAGTGAATGTGTTTTTCACAGGTGGGAATTGCTTCTCCCTGTAGATTGCAGACAGGTCTTCTAATATTTAATGAGATGCTCCTGCATGTGTATATACATGTGTGCACTTTGGCAAATGAACTGCTTGAATGTTTTGCGGATATTCCAATTATATCCAAGCTGACTGTCTGTTTCTTCCCCTAGAAAGACTCTTAATTGCTCCCTTGTCATTTCAGTTAAGAGGAAAGAATGCTAAGGCCACAGCATCTGTGGGAACCATTAAGGCGACTGTCAGCTGGGCTAATCCATGGTGCCTGGTAAGTGCTCTGCAGCACTTTACTTGTACCGCAGCCCCCTCTGTTGCCAGATGAAAAATTGTCTATACCTGGTGGGCTTAACACAGTGCTTATTCTTCAAAGCCCACTGGCCCGTGGAATTGCACAATGCCCACTGTGTAAGAAGGAGAACTGGAAAGCAGCCTGCCCAGTTGTGCCAGCTTTTACCAGTTCACCAGGCAGTCATCTATGACTTAGAGGTCACCAACCACTAGGGACCACAAAAGAGAACCCCAGGACAGAAAAAGACATGCATAAAGGGGAGGGAAAATATGTTAATGATTTTTGGGAAATGATTACCATATGTATGTTTTTTCTGGGACAATCAATGAATATGTATATAAAATACAGTATATAAACAGGAACTTTCCTGTACTTAGCATGCACAGTATTACGGAGGATGTATTCCCTCGTGCATCTGGCCGAATAAAGAATGCCTGCTTCTTAATGCTACATTGGAGTTAAGGAGTTTCTTTTATTTTCACCAAATTTTTGGTAGCACCTGCTTTTCATCCCAAGGCTGAGCCTATGTTGGAGCAACTGTCCCAGGCTGAAAGATGTAGCTGGGGGTGTATATTCTATTTGCCATCTGTTAGAGGTGGGGTGGTTATCTTCTGTTAATTGGGCAGTTTTCTTTATCTTTTCCACAACCAATCCGCTCTCCGGGAAATATATTCTGTTAATGGGCCATTGAGTGTCACTGCATGACTCATAAAACTACATCATCCCATTGTGAGATGCTCCGCCCAGAGGGAGGAGACAAGCATTCCTACCTGGATTTACATCTGAGATTTGGAACACCAGAGACAGCCTTTTCCCACTAGATTCCCAGAGGAGCAGCTTTCTTCTCCACTGGATTCCCAGAGGAAGACCAGGCCTATCTACACCTCCACTGGACCTTCAGTGGAAAACTACACCCTTCTACAGGATCACTGCTTCAACAGAACCACACGTCACTGCAGGAGGACTGCAGCCACCATTTAATCGGACTGCTACCAACACACTGGCCAACAGGATGTCAGGTTGTATTCTTACTCTGACAGTGGTTTTTTTGTTTGTACAATTGCATTTGTATTTTTAATTTTCCTAGTAAAGAACTGTTATTCCTATTCCCATATCTTTGCCTGAGAGTCCCTTAATTTCAAAATTATAATAATTCGGAGGGAGAGAGTTTACATTTTCCATTTCAAGAGAGGCCTTCCTTAACAGACACCTGTCTTTTCAAACCAAGACAGCAGCCTAAGCCCCAGCCCCTGCCCTGGCCCAGAGATGAAAGACTCCAAGCCACAGATTGATGGGGGGCAGGGCTTGTGAAAAATCCTCAGGGCATTAGAAGAGGACAACATCTCTCCCTTCTCCTCCCCCCTGAGACTTTGGAGCATCCATGGGAGAATGTGTCCTAGGTGCTCCTAAGGATGTGTGGCCTAGACTGCTGGGAGGTGGCCTTGAATCCCTTGCGAGTCTGGCCTTGGAAAAGAGAGGTGCTGCAGGGGAGGCCTAGTGTGTCCTTGCATATGTGTCACTGTGTGCCTATGCCCATGTCTCTGTGTAGAGGAGAAAGCTTGTTAGCCTGTCTTGGGGTATACAGGATATAGGTTAAAGAAATAAGCCCTTTCTAAACAAATTACACGTCTGGGCAATCACCAACAGTATAAAGTTTAACAAGGTCAAGTGCTGGATTCTGTACCCAGGACGGGGCAACCCTGGATGTATGGACATACTGGGGAATGAGACGCTGGAGAACAGCACTGCAAAAAGGGACCTGGGGGTGCTGGTTGATGGAAAGTTGAAGATAAGTCAACAGTGTGCCCTGGTGTCCTTGTCAAGACGNTGATTTATTAAAAGAGGCTCAAAATGTTTGTGTCCGGAGACATGAAGAAAAAGCTAAAGTGAAAGCACAAATTATGGTAACCACTATGCAGAAAGTAATTTCCAGAAGAATCTAAAACCCCTAGGCATCACTCCTAGACATAAGGTCATAGAGGCAGGAGAAAGGAAAAGACAAAACNTTGGAGCAAGGCAGCCTGCGCCTCATTTATCTCTCTTTCTCTCCCTTGTTTCCATGCCGATGGCCTTGGTAAAGCTCCTTTCAGGAGCAAAGGTGACTCTTATCAGCTTCTCTTCTTTCACTAACCCCTTCTGACTCACAGGCCAGCTGTGAGCCCCTTCCACAATTCCCCCTTTTTGTATTTAAGCCACAAACACAACTGCTAAGGATTTTTGCAGGGCCCTTTGCAAAAATCCTAGCAGACAGAGGAGACACAAAGCAATAATTACAACCACCAGCAAGATTAAGAGTCCACCTTCCAACAATACCCCAAGCCGTTCAGCAATATCCCATCTTACAAGGAAACCACTCAACCATTCCGATCCTTCATTCACTTGCAGATAACCAGCTCCCTTCTTCAAATCTAAAATGCTCCAGTAAACTAACCCACTGTGATCTGAGAAACCCATACAACACATCCTCAAAATCCTAGCATCCATAACCATACACTAACAGTAAAAAATACTCCAACAAGGCACATAGAAAATGAATTTTCAAATGCTGTTATAAACCCTGCAGTCCCTTAATGACACGTTGTGGCTGTTTCAGCTTGAAACTGGGTGGAAACACCAATTTTGTGTAGTGGTTTTGATTCACCAATTTAAAATTTCCCCAATTTTGAGATTTTCCCAACCAATGCGCTGATGAGTATGATCGGTTTCAGTGCTGGCCAATCACCCATGCACTCACTTCCTGCTGTGAGATAGGATTAGGAGAAAGGCAAAGCAGGCTCAAAACTTTAAAAGGGTATAAAGAGAATTTTATTAACAGTAACTAAAAGAAAAAAGTAGCAAGAATCAAAACAAACCCTTCAGACCACTTCTCCTCCCCCTCCAACCTTTTCTTTTCCACTGACAATGTAAAGAAACAAAACCTAAAATTTCCAGTCAGTTTACCACCTCTAAAATAGTCTTTCTTCAGTTCACTTAGGGAGAGAAGTCCCTCTTGTTAAGGTTATGGAGTCTTCTCCACAAGAGGAAGAAAACGGTTCTCTTGTGGCTCTCAGTTTCCTCACAGATAACAGCTGCCTGGGGAATCCCGTTTCCACAAGCCTTCCCATAGCTTGTCGATGGGCCATGTCGACTTATGGGGTATTGTTTTAAAGATGAGCTGTTCAAAGGCAAAAGTTCTCATTATCTATTTCTAACATCATCTTCATCCCTGGGAACAGACATCTTCTCCTGGGGCGCAGGACTACTGTCTTTCTATGTTCAGACTTCTCATGAGATCACAGCAACTTTAACAACTGTTTACTTTAGCATGGAGGCCTTTGCTCAATATCAATTTGAATCCTTCATCTCCCCATAGTTTCATGTGTTATAGGGAAAAGAGTCTTTTTCTCCATAGCTTACAAGAGGATTTCAGCTCTAAAATCACGGCATCTCCTCATCCCTCCCATCTGGGACTTGACTTCTTCACTGACCATGATGTCTTCATGTTGTTCCTTTACATGTGCTCCGTTTGCTCATTCCGAGTGGTCTCTGTTCTCCCGCAATCTCTGTCTGCCCCTGGCTCGTTCCCACCGGGCTCTGCAAACTTACTGAAGGCAAAGCTGTGTCTGTTGCGTTTAAAAATTGCCGCGGAGCTGCTGGGGTCGTCCCGCTGATACTGGATTCCTTTTCACCCGCATGGGGATGCGCCACTTCCTTATTTTCCGCTGTTTGAGGTGGCTGCGCACTTTGCGTAGCCTGATCTGTTTGTGCTGTTCTTGGCTGTGCAGATTGCGTATCTTGCGAACTTTTCGCTGTTTCAAATTGCTGCACGCCGGAGATGGGTCTGCCCGCTCTTGGGCTGGTCCCCAGTAATTCAGGGGGTTCCCTGTCTGTGGGGAGTGCCTCCACAGAGTTAGGATGTCCCCTGTCCCCTGGGGGAGCTGTAGTGAGTGATTTCTTAAGCTCTGCCAACGCTGCAGGAGTGGGAGCAGGGGGTGCTACCCCTCCCGCCGCTTTTTGCTGCACGGGCTGCACGGGCTGAGACTGGGGACTCTGTAGGTTACTGATTATCTCATTAGCCTCTTCTGTATGCTTCTGTGCATTGCATCTGTTGGCTATGACTTCATAGACCACTCTGCATGTTGGAAGAAGTTTTGCTGCTTCTGTGTTTTTAAGTGCAGCAGCATTGTATAGTCTTAGATTCACAGAGTCTCAGAGAAATGGACTGAAGAGCACCGCTGGATCTGCGTTAGGAAATTGTTCTTGAACCCAGCGTAAAAAAATTTTTAATTGGTCTCTTGGGACAGTAATGGGATGTTCTCTGACTACTGAATTTAGGAGATCTAAGACATGTCTTTGTGACCTAGACATTACGTTTCTCATTGCCTCTCTATTGGATTAACCTTGAAGAATATAAAGTATACCTGACTTTTCGCTGTCAGTTTCTTCTCCTCGGTTCTCCTGTTCTGTGGTCGTCTTGAAGCTACGTTCTTGGTTCCCACTGATCTCACCAGTCTCTAGGAATGTCTGAGCTTCTTTTTTCTTTTTTAATTTTTCTTTTTCCTTTTTCCTTTTCCCCCAGGGATTTTCTTTTTTTTCCATCTCGCAGCTGCACTTTATCTCTGTTTCTTCAGGGAGGTCTCGTGTTGGAATACCAGGCTCTCTCTTGCTCCAAGGTCAGGGCGAATAAAACTCAGAAGATGTTGTTTTGAAGTCTCACTCTGAAGTTTATTATCCTTATCTATTACAAACTCACGAGATGTGAGCTCTCTCTAACAAGTCGAGAAAGTGAACTAAAATGGTGTGAAGGCTATTTAAGTCCCAATTATCCAATAAAGAGTTGACATCTATATTATTTATGCTTCTAACCCAGTTACAATAACCCAAAACCCACAACGCAGACATCTTTCACCCAATTAGAGAAAACCATCCAGATTCGTGAAGAAGAAGGTGCAAAAAAAACAACTAACCCACACTCAAAATTCTCCATCTTGGCTCCCATATATCACCATATACAAAAATCCCAAATCTAAGTTTTTTCACCCTGTGAGATATCATAATACTATCCAAACTACACANTGAGATCACACAATACTATCCAAACTACACACACACTGTTTCTGTGCTATCACTCAATTCTTGAAGCCTTTTCCAAGGTCTCAGGTCAAACGAGGTGTTTACTTGAGGGCTGGCACCCTTAAATTCAGAAAGCTCAAAGTTTTCAGCCGTCAGAGTTCCAACGGTCGCGACTTCAACAGGGGTCCTCACACGGGGCACTATTAAATGCTGGTTTTTGGCTTCTTTTT
>VWZV01003010.1:24951-200188 GCA_013397155.1 Irena cyanogastra | reverse complement strand
ATGGGATGGGATGGGATGGATGCCCTCCCAGAAACATACGAGTGCCTCACCCATGCTGCTGCAGAAGTTGCTGTGGCTGTTTTGTGTAGGCAAAAGGGGAAGTCACAGAGATTTCTCCTAATAGGACAGACTATGATAGTAAGAAAGAATTCACTTTAATAGCAAATGAAAATCCTTTTAGATCCACATACTGGAAAAAGGTTTAGAAAAGCCAGAATTTCTTTCTATGCTTATACCAGTTCTGTGGCCACAGGCCTAGATAAACTCTCTTTATATCAATTTTAGGATTGATCAGAAAGCATTAACGTAAGTTTTTTCACAGATTCTGGGAAAAAAAATAAGTAGTTCTCCTATGACTACTGCCTAGTTCAGAGTCTTATTTCAGCAGATTTCTGTGAGATTCAGGCAATTTTTACACATCAGGCATTTTCTCACTTGCAAGAAAATGCTAAATGGACCAAAACCATGTTAAGTCTCACAGTATTTTGATCTGCAATTTATTATCTATCACTATTATGTTTCAAATTGATGTGAGAATGTGTACTACAGACTGGTTGCACTACCCACAAATTACACAAAAGTTGTTCATATTTGGGACTGCTCTGGAGGACCAGAGGCAACTTTTTGCTCAAGTTATTCTGAATTTCATTGTAGTACCCACCAGTAAGAACTGCTTCTGTAACCAACATATTTAGCTATTGTAATTTACACAACACAATGCCATTCCAAACACCCTGATTAATCCTATAATAATAGCAGTACTGCACAGGTGAAATGCACGTTCAGAATGGTACAATCTGTCATGAACAAATACATTTAGCAGCTTAAGGACTGGTCATTATGGAATTGCTGAAGATTCCAAATTAAAAAGACAGGCAGCTAAGCAACAGCAAGCTTCCTCCTGTGAACAGTTTTTTGCTGTATGCTCTCTAGTTCTGGTAGACTCATTATCCTGTGGAACTTAAAACAGTTAACAGAGAGTTGCTCCAAGTACTGTAATTAAGGAGAGGATAAAACAGTGTCTTTTCAATCTGGATGGGTCTATAGGGACCTGAATGGAAAATATCCAAGACTTTCAATGAAGGTGTTTCATAAAACATGCAATACATGTTACTCCAATTAAAATGAGCTTTATGAAAAAAATAATTTAAAAAAGCTGAAGTGGTAATTAGAGGAGAACGGTTTAATTTAAAAATGTTACATCACAACAGAAATAAAACATCACATATTAACATTTCACGTGGACAACACTGTCTAAAACTTATCTACAAGGATAAATTCAGGCGTTTTCCACACTGGAAGATTGTCGGATTATAATATCCAACAGTCTTCTAACAGAACTCTGTCTCAGTGCTCTCAATAAGCACAAAAATACTGGTACAGTAAGCTTTGGGTTAAACTCACAATCTACATCTGAATAGTTGCAGCACAGAAAGCGAGCAAACAGACAGGAATTAAGTAATTACCAAATGAAACAGAGATACACAAATTCTTCAACCTCCTCCAGTACCTTTTTCCGAAGAGGGCTTTAAGAAAGGGTGCAAACACCTACAAATGAATGTGCACATCATCCTTGTTGCAGGGGATGCTCTCCCCAACCTGAGACAGATGGTGTGTTTGTACCAGGAGTGCAAAATATCCCTGTGCAGCTGCACAAAAATAACACATCAGAAACGCTGGGTGCCAGTGAGTCCATTAAAGTGGCAGCTATTGGATTTCAAATTAATCCCTGCTTAATTCTCACTGCACTTTCAGCACTGAGTGTCCTAGACCCAGTTTTGGCCTATTTATTGCAGCACACGTGGTATAAAACATCCGAGGGTTCTGGGGCTGCCTGGCAGGCAGCAGCAGCTACAGCCAGGAGAGAGGTTGTGCACATTCTCTGTGGGCTTCTCCACCTCCCCTAGTGCTGGGGGCCAGCAAGCACTCGCAGGGAAGTGAAACACACTTGTCTGTGCAGTGCTTGCACTCACTGGGGTGAATTTCATTTATTTTGGGGGGTGAATTTCCAAATTTTCTTATCGGTTGTTCTCTTTTTAAATTAATGGTTTTTCTTCTTCCACTGCATACTGAAGGTTTTCTTTCTTGGTCCTCAAGGTACCAAATTTTATGTGAGGCTCTGTTGTAAAGACCAGTATAGAAATCTGAAAAAAGATCCATGTCTCAAAACAGGTCTTTGAAATTCAAGGTGAACCTCAAATCCAAAACTGGAACAATCCACTGACATCTCATCTCAAAAAACTGATCTCAAACTGAAGGAAATTCCTTAGAAAAGCTAAATTCTGCTACACAGTGCACTGTGCCAAGAGCACACTATGTATTTTCCTAGAGGCACTCCAACAACTCAGTTTTAGTTGCAATTTAGAATTTCAAACTGGGTAATCCTTTCAATTCTTAGGATAAAGCACACAACAAAGTTTATTTCCAGAATGAATTTGTATGTGTCAAGTCACACAAGTCACACCATAAAGTCACACCATAAAGCATGTCCTCAAAGCTTTCAGTGGAAGCCTGCACTTCTAATTTGTCAGGCACTGTTTGGATTTTGGGGTCCTCACGGGGAGGGGGGAAATCAAATAACTCCAGCCATCAAGTAACAGTTTAATCCTTTCTGTGCCCACAGCAGGATTAAAGTCGTAAGAGAACTCCAGCATCAACAGTGCCTGTCAATCTACAAAACAATTTAAAGTACTTTTGTCTAATCTCCTGCTTTGTATTTATTAACCACAGTGCCATGATTGCTGATATCTCCAATATGAATAAAATAATGAAGAAAGTTCACTCATCAACAACAAAAACTCAGGGTACAGGAAAAAACAGCAGCTAAACTAAATTAACATCAACACCAACAACTGCATTTTAATATTTACTTTGTATAATCATGTAATAGGAACAATACTGTTATGATAGCTTTACTTTTTCATTTCCTTCTAAAATTCATAATCTATAAGGGCTTTTTAAAAATGAGCTTCTACTTATAACTGCCTACTTTCAGATTTATCTCTTAGCATTTCACAGCACTGTAAAGTGCTTTTAGTGGTTTTACAATTATTCACTAATCTTCCAACCTGTGACACAATACATAATATACAACTTCCGATCAAAGGGAGCCTTGCCAGCACCTGAGACCCAGGGCAGTTGAATTCCCAGACAAGTCAGTGCTCAGCTGAGTGATGCCCACCCAGCAAACACAACAGGCATTGCACCAGGGGACTCCAAATACAGGTGTGTGATTTGCCACACCCAGAAAGAACAGAGACCATTCCTACCTGTCCCCAGCTGCCTGAACTCACCTGTTCTGCTGACACTGAGCTACATACTGGAACTCACAAATGCTTTAGAGAGGAGGTGAGAAAAGTCAGATTAGGTTGTATTTGAAAAAAAAAGTGCAACTGCCTCTATTTAAGGGATTTAAGCAATTTTTTCTTTATATTTTAGTCACATTCATACCCGTATATGAAGCCATGATCATGATTTTCCACAAAAGGCCACCTAAGTCGACAGCAAATATATTAATTACATTTGCAAACACAAAGGTTCACGCCAACTGAAGCATGCAAAACTACCAGATGAGCAGCTTAATTAAGTAGACTTGGTATTCAAAACTCAGTTACTGCTACTTAGAGAAGCGTGTTCCTTTTTAAATACGTTTATATTTAATTAATTTAAACAAGAGGAGGATTATTAGCAAAAACAAGACTAAAGGCAAGAATTTAGTGCTCAGTGTCACACCACAAATGGAAAGATAAACTCCTTGAGGTCCTTACAATGGAGGGAGTCAGAAAATGACGAACACAAACACTGGTGAGGCAGACCTCAGCAGAGAGAAACCTCCAAAAATCATCAGATATAAAAGCAACTTGCTGCTTCTGAAACTTTGGGTTAAGCAGACAGAGACAGCAGAGGACAAAGGAGGTGAAGGCTGCTAGAGGGACAAGAATATTTGGTATTCACAAAAATACAGTGGTGTAAATAGGGCCAAGCTATTTTCAGTGTAGGAGAATGGATTGCAAGCAACCTCTCCCCTGTTGAGTTGCTCTGTAACAGCCTTGCCCTTACTAGGTCACAGTTATGTCCATCCAGGATGGGTGTTATAAAGAGGGGGTTAGCCAGTAGGAGGGCAGAGTCTGAGAGGTTGGAGGCTGCTGGCTGTGCTGTGAGGAGGAAGGGTCAGGTGGCTGTGTGAGGGACAGGAAGGTATTAGGGGGTCTGCGCGAAGAAACGAGCGTCCGTCCGTCTGTCTCATTCCTGTCTCTAACACGAGGTCTGCAGCCACATCAGAGCACTATTTCTCCAAGAGCATGCACTGCTCACCTTCCCCTGGGTAAAGATTATCTCAGTCTTCTACTGTGCAGGTCTTGTTCCCACAAATGCAACACTGCACCGCGGGATCAGACCAGAGCCAGCCTCAGCTCTGCAGAGCCAAGGCCCCCACATGGAGGCACATGCACTCATGGGCTCCCACCTGTTTCATTCAGGATCATTATTCCAACTACCAGCCTCATCCAGCCCAGCCCTTCTGAGGAGCACAGCCCTTGTACTTCCTCCTAGGAACTCTGACTTGGATTTCCCTTAGCATCTTTCTGAACCACAAAGTGAGTCCACTCAAATGCTTTTAGAACAATTTTTCTGAAGGTTTTATTCCTAGTCTTATAAAATTAATTGTATGCTTAGAACTTTCATTATGAAGTGTAATTTTAAGCATTCAAATTCAAGCAAAGGTTTTTTTCTGTTTATATAGAGAAACCATGATGTTAATAAATTATTATGCTGTTTCTTTCAAAGCAGTAGTGATGGTTCCAATCACACTTTTTTTCCTGCACGTCCCTTAAGTATCTATTCATTTACTGCCAGGTGACAGGCTGTATTAACAACAGATGTTAGACTGCATTAGTTCTCATACTGCGTACACCACATTGAGTACAAGATCCAATCAAATACTTCAACAGCTACATTTGAAATCCTTATACACATAGTTTTTAAAGTCTCTTTCTCAAATCTCTACAGCTATAATTTAAAACGTTCTCCATTACCCTAAGCTCTGTGCTGCACTACATGCATGTGCAGTAGAGCTCCACATTTTCTAGCTCCAGCTTGCACAACTTGAAACAGCATTACACTGAAGAGGCAGGCATGACAAAATGAATGGAGGGGGAAGCAGCGCTGAGGCAAAAGATGCCTTCACACTAAAAAGAGCAAGATCAAGTATGGCTGTACTTTTAGTGCAATACATTTTCATTTTCAGTGAGAAACCAGTGAATAATAAATAGTGACAGATCGGTTTGTTCCCCACCACCACCCAGCTTTTAAAGGTGTTTCTGTATTCAGTAGTTTTGTACTCATAAGCCAAACTAGTGTTCTTACCCAAGTTTATGTTGTATGTACTCTCTTCTGGGAAAAGGAGAAAGACCTGTTCTGAGATATCAACCCAATACTTTTGGGTACCCTAGCTGCTATAGGAAACAAATCATAAAGCATGGACACAGCAGTCATGCAGGCATTTATTTAGTGATTTAGGCACTTATTTATATTACTTTATACCTCCACAAAAAAGCCATTTCTGTTACACTCAGTACATCAAAGGACAAAGAGTCCCAGAGAGCAGATCCATTCCTGCACAGAGTTTTTGTAGGCATTAGGAAACAATAGCAGATTTATGCTATCATAAATAATCACTGTTCCAACATTTGTGACATTTGCATGACACAGGTCATCAGTCAAATACTACGTGGGGCTCAGAAAGAGCATCCTCCCAGAAGAATGAATGAATGCAGCTGAGGACACACCCTGCCAACACCCTCACAGACCACCACGTGTAACATGTACAGAATCAACAGCTTCCAAAAGGGTCTTTAAAAGGGAAGAAACCACACATGGTTTTATCTAGGGGCAAACCAGTTGCAACTTTCCTGCCTCCATGTACACTAACCACAGGTTACTGCTCTATTGTCCTGCTGTTGTTCAGTCCCCTCCAAGCACCACTCACCACCCATTTGTCAGCCATGTATTTGTAGATGGGCTTTCATGTTAAGCACTCCTGAAAAGAACGAAATCACTGGCTAATTCACAGGAACGCCCATCATTACAGAAGGAATCGCTAGCACAAGGCTCAATCACAACCCCATGTAAAGAATCTGCACAGGAACCAGCATGCAGGATGCTGTCCTGACTGTCCAACAGTATGAACACAACTGCTGCATTACCAGAGTCTTCATTCATTTACCCCTTCCATTCATTCTTCAAATGGAAATGATTTCATCAAATTTCAACCCTCTGAATTATTTAGGAAAACAATTCTAGACAGAGCACTAGAGAGCAGCCTGCCAATATCTCTGTCTGTGGCCATTCATCAGTCCTGTCAAGAGCTCGTGAGTTACATTTCCGTGCTCCTCACAGCATGCTACTGAAGAGTAAACAAAACATAATTAACTTAACACAAAAAAATCACCAATAACACCTAGGATTACATGGTTAAGTGGGATAAATGTGCAAATACATTTGGAGCTAACAGTGCCTTCCCCTGAGGAAAAGTGTTCAGAAAAGAATTTGCTGTCACAGCACTGCAAAATACATCAAGATTGATAACATTTATATTTTTTCCTTATCAATGTGAGCTCATTGGTTACAGCTACTTTTTATGCTGCATAAGCTCAGAAGAAATATAGTGGATAGAAGAAAAAAAATCTAACAAAACTCTTACTGCTAATTTGACTACTCACTGGAATACCATTTAAATAAACACTGTCTATCAGGGAAGCTGTCATGTGTAAACAATAAAAAAGTAATGATTAATAAGCACTGTACAAGGTTATGTGAGAAATGAAAATGTTACACGACACTGAACAGACACCAGAAAATGGAATTAAATCTTGCATCTTGGACAATGTTCTATAAAATACTTCAGTAACGTGCTTGATACAGGAAGATCCCAATCCAGCATAAATTCAGTGACAGGTAACACAAACTGGGTCCAAAAATTAGTCTTACACTCAAATTACACGTGCTTATGCACACACCAATACTGTGCAACATTAAGCAAGAAAATAAGAATAAAGACTACTAAATAAATTTCCCTTTGCCTAAAGATCTTACGGCATTCTCTCCTTTCCTCTACCCAACACCCATCCATGCTCACACTTGGCTGTCTTATTCCTGCCATTATTATTCCAGGGACACAAATACCCATCAGAACCAGAGATCCTCCTTTCCCGGCCTTATCTCACCAAAACTGCATGACCACCACTCACTTTTAGCCAGGTAATTCCCAAACACAGCTTTGGGGAGAGAAGGGCTAAGGAACAATCAGAGCTCTCTAAGGCTCATGTGAAGAAACACTGGAAGTGGGTTTTGACAGAAGCCGTTCACCAGCACCACAAAAGGGCTGGACCAGAATGTGTCTCAGTCCTGCAACACAGCAAATCTCTGTCCTTTCACCAGTTTCTACTGCAGACAAAACCAGAAAAAACCCGGCCAAACAAGTTGGGTGTAATTTGGGGATGCCAAAGGCAGCATTTTCATAGCCCAAACAGGCTTCTGCAGAAAAATCAGCTGCAAGCTAGGAAATGGGCCCTTTCTCTATGTGTTACTAACCAATGACCACTATGGAGCATTGCTTACTTTGCATGTGCCAGTAAATCTCATTCCAAATGCAAAGCCTGGTCCACCAAAGACTCCTCCTATAGAACAGCAAAGATGATCACCAAAATTAAAGTAACTCTGGAACAGTAATCCTGCTGTTAATACTGTATTTAGCAAAAGAAAGAGATTTAATTTACCATTAAAAGGATTTGATAAATCAGTCTCCTGTTATTCTAGGTCAGTCATAAATTTTGAATTACTACACCATAGCAGTTTATTGGTTGTTCTCATATAGACAAGATTTATATTTTTTTAATTTAAGAAAGATTAAAAAAATAAATGTAACAGTAGCTCTTCATTCCACGATATCTTCAGCTTTTACTATGCATGAAAAGACAATTAATAAAATAATTTCTTTTAAATGTAGACTTATAATGCTACTGTTCACAATAATAATAATAATAATAGTAATAAACATTATAGTCTCTACAACCCCATAATTCTTCTGCTAGGAATTATGGCTTCTCACTAAGGTTTTTGTGGCTTAATTGTCTTCATGTAATATTGATATCTGGTACTTGGATGTAATTAAGAATAAGGGAACCATTCTTAGAGTACTATTCCAATCCATTAGATAAATTTTCTCACTATGATATGAAAATTTTCATCTACTTAATTAGCACACCTACTTCTTCCATGCCTAAGTGCACCTAAGCTGTGTTTTATGATGGCCCAAGGAAAGGAAAAAGAAACCACAACACATCAATTATGCTGCCACTCAGTTGTACAACTATTTTAAAATGTGTGAACAGTTAAGACAAAATTGAAAAATTACCATAATAGGCTTTTGACACTTCCCCGCTTAAGCAAAAATTAATTCTAACTCCCTGTTTTTATGCAAAGCCTTTATAATTTCTCTAATCTCGAGTTCCCACGAGAGAGAATACAATTCTTTCAAGTACAAGTATGTGAGACTTGGCATCTTCTCTTTTTAGCTATGCAGTTTATTTGATGGAAGTCTAAACTGCTAAGACTCCCTTTGTGCTCAATATAAGCCATCCTCAGTGGAAATACAAGTTAATTTAAGTAAAATGAAGTTTTAGGCAGGATGCATTCTCTTGCACAGAAAGCCTCACTAAATCAAAGCTTTTTAAAATGCAGCATCTGTTTCCTGAATTGCTCTAGAACCTGTAATAAAATAAACTGAAAAGAAGAAAGATTTTTTAAAAGTACTTTTACATATAAAACATCATAAACATAGAAACAGACAAATGGAGCAGCTTACTTCTCATTTTACTGTGTTTTGCAGCCTCACCTTGTATTGTACATGAAGACACTCTTACAACATAATGAATCAGCATGATTTAAGCATCACCTGTTTTATTAAGGGTCACTATTATTAAAACTTACTGCTTGTGCATCAGCTGTACTGCATTGCTGGGATACACTGCCATACACACTAAGCTGTGTGGACTGCATCCTAAATTCACAGTTATTCCACAGCACTGCTTAGCCCTGAAACACACCTCAAGTATTTGTACATCACATACTTTGCTTCAGCAAAAGTCAGGGGTCTATTCTGATGCCTACAAACCTATTAAGGTCACAGACAGCTTGTGCAGATCTTTAGTCTATTCCCATAAGAGGCAGAGGTATATTATTTGCATACCATTATGTACTGAAAAACCTATTCAGTTATCCCCACTGGAGACAACTCACCTCACTGCCTTAAATAGCATTCACTTTTCCACTATTTGAAGGAACGGCAAGTAAATGGGACCCAGTGCAGACAAATCCAAAAAGACTCAAAATATCTACGAATTTTGACTTATAAATAACAAATGTGAATGAATGCAGACCAACATATCACATAAAAATATCATGGAAGCAAGGAATGATGAAAAAAGTGAATTATATGCTTAAGAGATGACTAAAATGTTGAGAGTGAAAATGGCTGAAGAGATAATTTTAGGAAAAAAGCTGACATTAGCCAAGCTTATTATGACCACGAAGGAGAGCAAAGAGTCTCAAAGCACAGAACTCACTTAAAAATAGCCTCCTTACATTTGCAGTGACAGCAGAGGTTCTAATATCATCTGCCCAAAACAAAGCGAGACAGCTACTGATATTTCACCTACAGCAGGGTGCAACAGTTCACATGATGTCAGTAACTGAGACCCATGGGACTGGTACATGTTGGTTCTTCAGTACCAGCTGCAATACTGTGAATATTTACTGTAATCACCAATATGTTCTTAAATGCCTTAATTGTCCTCCTCAGTTCTATCCCCCCATAATTACGATGTTTTGGATAAACATCTCCCAGCCTCTGCTCAAACCCTTTTTCTACTTATCCTTCCTGGTGTCAATACAACCACAAAGAAGGGAGAATATAAATAAAGTATCTGTGTGCTTTGTGCAGAAAGTCAGAAGAGATTAACAAAATGGTTCTTTACAGCCTTAGTCTGCAAATCAGAACCTCTCACTGCTAACCTTGGTTTGCTTTTTGCCAACCTGCTATGTGAAGTCTACTTCAAGCTGTAAGCATTTTTGAACCTGTTTCTATAAAGCTCTGAGCACAGATAAAGCACAATAGAAACAGTAACCATCACCTTGAAATCACAGTTGTGAGCAGGTTGTGAAGAACAACAAAAGGGGATCATGGCACAATCAGTCCCATGCCAAAACAAAGACACAGAAACATGAATAGTGCCTACTGAAAGGTTTGTGCACACAGGATCTTCAAACACATGGCTTCTTCAGCTGACAGGAAGCAAATCAATTTTCTGAATATAATAATTTTTTGAGTCCATGGCCGTACCATTACTAGGACCCTTGAAATGCAGTTATTTGAAGTTCAGATGAGTAAATCCCAGAGATCTACAGCACTCTATAAAGCCTGTCATGTTACAGTCATTTCCTGAACATCTTCCTTCATTTTACATCTTAAATAGTGCTTATTAAAAAGAAACGGTTACAGGAATTACCTCTTAAAGAAGCTGCAAATCCAGTGCAGCACCTGTAACAATTATAGCTACTATAGAGCCAGGGTATCTTTTCATATAATTTTTAATAGTACATCTGACAATTCTATATGCTGGTGGGTATGAAACTGATGTCTCATAATCCACAAAATAGATGAGGCTACAGTCACATATAAAGCCTCATATTAGCAGTATTCTCAAGGGCAAACTGAGCATGCCCATGATATGCACAAAAGCCTCAAATTTATTTCCATTTTAACTTTCCTCAGTAACAGCTATTTTTACTCTCATCTGCTCATGACAAACATAAACAAAAGCTTTCATGAAAACAAGTACACTTTATCAGTTTTAGCTGATACTACCTATCTTAGTTGGCTTTTAGAAATTCTGTAGTCACACACCCAGCCAGGATGAAAAATGCCCTTTTTTTTCAAGCAGTACTTTGCACCATTGCTGTGCTTAATGAGCACAGGACTCTACCAGCACTGGTGAGAGTGGAGTGTGGCCACTTGAGGGGCAGCCCCTTAAATTGCTCCAATCTGTCTGTCAAACTGATATCCCATCCTGTGCCAAAGAAGAATGGAGAAAAAATGCCAATCTGTACATGTCAGGGTTTCACAGGCTGGGAAAGAGAAACGAGACACGACCTCCAAAAACTGACAGATCAGAGTTAAAATTCCATTGTCCAAACTGCAGGATCTGGACAGTCTAAAACAGTCATTTTGAAAACACTGCATCAGTTGCATCCACGCCTGCCACTGCAACTCCCTGAAGAGGAGACTGGTTTTGAGGGAGAGGATGGAGTGGGGGTTACTGTCACCTTGCTGGGAGCCACTTCTGTGAAGAGGGGATAAAGTCACCTTGCTGGGAGCCACTGCTGTGAAGAGAGGATAAAGTCACACTCCAAGATGTGACAGCACAGACTGGATTCTACTGATGCCCAGAGCTCATAATGTACATGCACATCAAACAGAACTTATTGTAAGTGCTCAATGAACTGTTCTTAATAGTGTGTAAGAGGAAAAACAGGTCATTCTTTAAAATAAACTTTGGTTTCATTTTTTAAAAATGCAAGGAAGGACGTAAAGTTGCATGTTTTAATGCATAAATAGAGAAGAATAGGTGGAGCATGCATGCAACAGTTCTGACAAAAAGAAGCTATCAAACACCACAAAATATCTCTGGGATGCTGAAATAGATAAAATTTCCCCTTCTTGGCTTACAGAAAATGTTCAACATGGTATTTCTAGTATGAAACAGTTAAAAACAAGAACCACACAACTGACTGTTCACGTTCCTCATGCAAGATACCTTCCAATGCATTTAGTAATTCAATCCATTGTATTCGGCTATAATTGGAAAAATCTAATACTACATTCAGTTCCCTTGTAATGCTTGGTCAGCAACAAAAAGCACTCATAGTTCTTTTCTGGCTCTGCTGAGCAGCGTTGTGTACAAAGAAGTGTTCCCCATGCATTAATACTTTGGCACTCCAGCCCTACAGAAATGAAGGTCCCCATAATTGCTGCTAGATTTTTAAGATTTGGGGGCCCGCATCTGAAAGAAAAATAATTCTAAGATACTTATCTTTATTCTTTCTTGAAGACTAAGAAGAGATTCCATATTTCAACAACAAAGAGATAAACCAGCAGAACTTCCCCTGCAGTTGAGAAACAGTAAAATAATGGTCCTGGATAGGCAGAGAGTGATCACCCACAAGAGTCCTTTAATGGGAAGATGGAAGAGAAGAGACTGCTTTACTACATCTCTGCTTCCGAGAGGGAAGATCATGGTCAGGTGAAAAACATAACAAAACAGAAGCAGCCATGTCTTGTCAGTAAAAACAAATGATCAGTAATTCATGCTAACTCTCCATCAAGGTATTTTGTGATTGAGAAAAACAACAGCAAATTTTAAAAATTACGATGTCTCTATTTTACAAAAATACTTTATGCTGCACTCAGATATGCTGTATTTCAGGAACGTTATGAAATTTCACATGGCTAATGAGCTATGTAATTTCTGAAGAAGAAGAGAAGAGAGACAACCTTACAGTTTGCGTTGAGTACTGGATTACATTTGAGTACCATTCCTGTCTCTGCAGTAGCTCACTAGATGAAAAAAAGCCTGAAAAATCTCTGGTTTAATGGTTTGCCAGTAAAAGATCTGTAACATCTATAACCAAGTCAAGATTGTGTTTGGTGATTTCTTGCAGTGAGTCAGAGAAACAGGGGACTGTGCCATTCTTAACATATTACATGACTCATACACATAGCAAGATTCTGCTA
Organism: Irena cyanogastra; assembly: GCA_013397155.1. NCBI lineage: Eukaryota > Metazoa > Chordata > Aves > Passeriformes > Irenidae > Irena > Irena cyanogastra. Next base: position 187,338 of record VWZV01003010.1, on the reverse strand, counting down.
CTCAACTTTTTGAATCAAACTCAGTATTAGAAGAAATCTTAGGGAGTGAACTTCAAAGCACCTATATGCACAAAGTAGCACAACGTGTTGGCAGGAATACTTTTGCTGCTCTATGACATACTTGGTTTGGTTGGCAAAACTGTGCAGTAATAGCTTTTTATCTTTTGGTCCTTTTGAGCACCAAGTTTTCTAGTAGGTAGCATTTAATTAAAAGAAAGCCCAAAAGATTTAAATAATCTCTAACTTATACAGCAGTAAGAGAAATCAAGTCTATATACTGTTTACAATTTAGGGGAAAAGCAAGTTCTTACATGCTGGATGACATCCAGTCATGATTCCACTTGAGACCACTTCCATTATAGTTATAAAATGTAGCCAAATTACCTCTAGGTTAAACAATTCACAAACATATGTTTACACAGAAAAGAAATGGAACATAGCAAACGCATTAATTTCTAACTCTAATACATCCCAAATGCTCTAGATGAAGAGAGGCTAGTTCAGCAGAAGGGGTACAGCACATCTGGGTTTAGCTCTGCACAGAATGCCTGAGCCCCAAAAACCACTTCAGGTGAGCTGGTAAGGAAAAGCATGTCAACATATTTCCATAATGTGTATCAGAAACAGCTTTTCTCACCTGTAGTCTGGACCAGACAGATGAGAGCATGGGCAGGACAGGCTGCTGCTCTCCAGACACTCCAAAATTGCCACAAGAAGTGGCCATGGCAAGGGGACAACCCTTGTCTTCAGCACGTTGCTCAGGACAGCAGCGGTAAAGCCTGAGCAGGCAGGTGTCCTAGGGCAGGCTGACCTGTCACAAGGCTTTTTGGTGGGAAGCCAAGTGATGTACTTTGTTAAAATAAAACTGGACTCTCTAGTCAGTGTACTTTTAAATATTTGGTATGAAAAATTCAATTTTCAATCATCCTGACAAAATCCATTTTTGACAAAGAAAAGCATCCCTGCCTGAGCAGACCTGTGTCTGTGCTAGCAAGTGCAGCAGAACCTGAACCTTTTGGTGAAAGGCTGTATTTTATCTCTGACATCATCCAGCTGAATACCATGACCTGAGTTCTAAAAAGCAAGCTATGCTTCAAAGTTATTTTCAAACACAGCTACATGAATGGATTTTCAAAGAATGTATAAATAGCTGTGTCTAAAACTTTGCACATCAAACCTGAGACATCTAAGTATTACAAGTTGGTTTTGAACCTCTTAGCCTGTAAAGACACAGGAAAATGCAAGTATCACTTATCAAAGTACTTTAAAAATTTTCATATATTAGTATTCATAAACAAAACCTACTGTCTGCATCAAAAATAAAAATAAAAATCTGGGTTACTGTTGTGCTATTAAACACCTTGCATACTTAACCAAAGTTCTGAACACTAATGGCTTTATAAAACATTTATAGGAACCAAGACTCCACCATCAGGACAGAAGCAGACTGAGAGTGAGGGGAACTCCTGAAATGTATAAACTGCCAAAGGGCAGCTACAAGGCAATGGGCAAGGCGCCTGTGTGATCCCTGAATTTTAAAGTTGTGTTTTCAAGACTGTATCACCATGTGATGGGTTACTTTTCATATTGAATGTTTCACAAAGATCGTAAGCCACATAAAACCACTTTAATGTTTGTGAAAATATTTTGAGTCTGAGAGCTAAAATTGTTGTGTTATAGATAATAAAAAGATACTTCAAAAAAAATCTATACAACATAGTGTGTTCTGTTTTCTTAATACTACTTCAACAATTTCTGGCAAATGTTACTAAAGAAAATCTCTGTCAATTAAATCAGCATGAAACCAGAATAACATCAACGAATGCAATAAACTAACAGCCCTCTACAATGTGAGAATGAGGCCCTGAGAATGAACAAAAATTTGATCTTCAAAGCAAAAGGATTTTATTTGGAGGAAGGGTGGGGTGGGTCGTGGCTGCAAACTTGTTACAGAAGCACAGAAATGATGGGAACAAAGGCCTTCCTGCGAGACTTACTGCAGAACTGCAACCCTGCAGGGTCCTTTGATGGCCATCAGTCTGCCCATTTTTCACTCTGGAGATCCCTCTCTCACCATCTTTCATAAATTTCATATTTAATTTCCCCATGGTGACTGCAGCCAACACCCTCAGAGCAGAGTGGATGTGGCAGCTCCCTAACACTCCCCGAGGCTGAGCTGAGCCAAGCTCCCGCTGCTCGACCGGACCCTGGAACAGACATGTCCTCCCTGGGCTAGCACAGCTTCCCAGACATCTCCTGAAATTCCTGAAGGCATTTTCCACCGAGCCTTCTCATGGAGAGGCAACAGAAAAGCACAGGTTAAAATTTCTAGAAACCAAACCAACTTCTATCTCCAAATCTCCTTATATCTCCAAAAGGAAACGCAATCTAATTTAATTGAATATTACATGTAACATTCCCCCCATGAAAAAATACCTAAGGAACTCCTTATTTTTAAGTAAATGTGCAACTGTAAACCATGTCAGATTTCAAGTAAATTGTGCAATTTCCACTATAGGCTGCAAGTCACTTTCCTGAAATACCATCCTGGTTTAACAGCATGTTCATTTATCTGCTTAATGGTTTGAAATGGACAAAAATAAGTATGCAAGTTGTTAGTGGTCTGAATTTGCTGTTTCATTTTGTTTTCAATTATAACACCATCAGGAGATCTGGTGTTTATCTGCTGAAATGAGCCTTTCATCAATAAAACATTCTTCCATCAGTAAGACACCTATAACAATTTAAGTCTCTTCAATATCCTAAATCCTGGTTAGGCCAAATATGTTAACACACAGTGACATTCCAAGCACAAGCACTGGCACTGAAGTTAGGTACTTTTATTAAAATGACTTGCTGAACTGCAAGGCCAGCAATGAATATAATTTATGATAAATGGAAACAATCTTCTCAAATGGAGTTCGCCCTGTTCTTCCACCAGACCTGTTTTGACTAAAGGCAAGGGCAGAATTAAAGTAATCACTCCTTCTTCTCCTCTTCCTGATTTGGGTTTTGGTTTGGGTTTTTTTTGGCCTTATTCTAAGCAGCAGCATTGTATGCATGGCTGTACAGAGAGAATCTCATTAAAAAGAGTGTCTCATGTGGGCATTACTCTGAAAGCTTAACTTTTACAAGTTTATATTAATGACTGCATTCCTTCACCAAGCACTAGAGGCTTTTTATTTCTGTTAAAAGCACAAGGAGCATTTTAGTAGTGTTCAGGAGAATAAATTTATCCAATTTTAAAGTTGGACAGAAGTAGTGGCTCTGTCGGCTAAAAAGTATAATTAAAATGTACTTTATACATTATACTAATTTAGGATCCCTGCCCATCACTGTGAAATTTTAATGTATATTTATGCTATAAATACACAGTACTGATGTGTTATGTATGTCTAGAGCATGTGTGTATCCATTTGGATACAGCCTCATAACACCACAAATACTATTGATTGTTTTTACTCTTGTCCCTTTTTAGTTTCTTATGATTTCCTTTTTTTTTTCTTAGAGCAAAAAAAATCCCTTTTCATATAAACAAGGCCCCAGCACAACTTGTCCCAGGTCCCTCAGAAAGGGTACAAGGGGTTCTCTGCAGAGCTAATTCAGCACGATGCTGGTGCAGTGATGCTCAGCTGGTCACAGGCTCAGACAGGGCATCAGGCTCACACACAGCCAGGGCATGGTGCCAAACTGTCACCAGAGCTAAAAAATGGTTCTTTTATTTGGCTTCTCTGCTTCCAAAACATTTGCAGCTCTGTTCTGCTGCCTTGTACAGACCCCAGCTCCGTACTACTGGCAAGTTCAGCAAACAGATAAGACACATAAACAGCTTTTTGCCTTTCCACAGCACAATATTCTATTGCAGTGTAACACACAGTAGCCAAATGAACACTCCGTGGTTATTACCCACCTAATGCTGTAAAAATATTGCTATGACATTTGGTCTGCTCAACCATTTTAAAGGTTAATTCTGTTTCCTATTTGAGATTTTCCTCTAGGTGAGCCATTCCATGCACTTTCTATTTACTGATTCCAAACAACCCCCAAACTGTTTCATTGCTCACTCTCACTGTTAAGAACATATTGACTGGCTGCCTGCTCTGCTGTTTAATTCATTTATGCTGAGAGTCAGGCATGAAGACAGAATTTTAAATGTGACATTTGCAGGCTGTTGGGTCATTTGAAGCTCTGACAACACCAGGGAGTTCCTGACATACAAACTGGTCCTGATTTCCAATCTTCCATGTTCTGAACACATCAGAAATTCTTCCCGAAGGTGCAGATTTCAGCCAAAAGTTTTAAAGTCCCTTGTGTTTACAACTTGCAGGAAAGGCTTGTACACTTTAAGGTTTTAAAATAAAGCTTATGTTTCCTTTAAGGTAAAACCAGCACTGCCTGCAGCATGAGACTCAATGCTTTAAAACACTTATTGACAAAGGCATTTGGGAATATCTACAATAATAATTAATACACAAAAAGTTGTTTACAAAATTCTATTAAGGGACTTAGTGGACTTTTACTTGCTCCTGTTGATCTTCGAGCATTTAAAAATATCTGAGTCTGAAACCACAGCTTTATCTAACATTGTCTATCTGTCCTAGTGCTACTCTGACCAGTACCAAATCCCACTCTGGAAGTTTTCCTTATCTCAAGGCAGTGAATGGACGGCACCATTTTTTCGCCTAGCATGAACTGTCATCACCTTCCCCAAATTTCAGGTCAATTTTTCAGAGCATACTTGATTACCTGGAAGATTCCATACAGCCAAGATAGCATTAGGAAAACAGTAATGTGATCTGGTTAGTCCTGACTTAAGAAAACTATAGTTACTTGTCTCTGAAGCAGGGGCACGTCTATGACGTTTAACAATTATTTATTTTATTTTGAGAGATTCCAAATGACTGCAACAGAACAGGTCATTTAGTGTCCTTTAAGGCACCCCCAAGAAGGGGGATGCTAAATCTCCCCAGTCATGTTTGACACAAGGTTTATGTATGCTATTTTTGGTCATAAGCTTTTCCACACAATAAGCAGAGCCCCTTGCAGCTGACAGCAAAGAATGAGGAGACACTTGAATGCAGACTGGGTACCTGATCTACCCAGCAGGATGGATTGAAAACCAGGCCTTGAACTCTGAGGAAAGAGCAAGAAGGGAATATAGAATCTTCTGCACAGAAAAGATCTCTCCATCCTCTTTGCCATGAATTGGAGGAGACATGTTGCAATAAAAACTTTAGTTCCAGCTTGTACGTCCACATCATCCCTTATTTGTTTACTTAAATCAACACCACAGTATTGCATTTAAATAAAGACAAAGTTAGAAGGCACAATCTAGGAAAAACATAAACCTTTTTTTTTAATTTTGCAAAACAAAAAGCAAACAAAAAAAACCCTGTTCAAAGCAGAAAGTATGATGACACTGCTATAGTTAGAAATAAAAATGGTGCTAATTCAGAATTGTATTAGGAGAGATTGTTTTCCCTGCTCAACTCATCATGACAATTATTCCACAATAATGACTCCATACTTTGGCTGCTTTTTCAGCAAGGGGAATATGATTTAGGTCAAGATGCAAATTCAGAGAAATTAATGGATTTTTTCTTTTCTATCAGCAGACACACAACAATTTTAACAAGTAGCTCTGAAGTGTTAACCATGTCATACAGCAAGCATCTTTTCATTGCCATGTTCAGAATGAGACTTTTATGATTTAACAGTTGTCATCTGAACAAGAGTATCTTGTTTATACATACTTCCAGCATAAGGACATTAATTTTGTGTGACCTAGAAAAGCAGTTTAAGTATTACAGATGTATTTTATTTTCAAAGGAATTTTTAAAATAGAAAGACTTACCTGGTGTATTATCTGAGCTACAGGAAGTTGTTCAGCATATTTTAGTGGCTCTGTTGCCAACTCCTCCTCTGGAAACCTGGAAAGAAAGTAAGTTCATGTTTGTCAAAGTTAGTACAATGTTTACCAAATTACATTAATGAAATTAAGCATTTCAGGATACTGTTTTGCTTAAGGATGAAGAAAAAGTGTATTTTATGACAATAATGGAATGCATTTCTTATAAAGTTGAGTCAAAGAACAAATTTATAGTAAACAGAAATGCTCTTAACATTGTGCATTTTTTCCCCTGACACAGAGCACCAATTTAGCAGCAGAAACCTAAGAAAACCTTTAAATTTCGTTTCAGGTGAACAAGGACTGGTGAAAGCTGGACTGAAATCCCCATGGAAAAAAAGTCTTATGCGCTTACAGAGCAGATTCAGCACTGTTAACAATACAAGCTTCTTCACTCAATCCTGCCAACATAATTCAAATATGACCATCTCAAATGGCAGGAGGGATTATTCACCATTTCCCATTTTTGCTACAAGCACACAGCAGTGTTTAGATGTGGTAGAAGTTCAACACCACAAATATTCATGCATTTGCCAGCACAATCGTGTGTAGTCCTGGTTACCAAAAAGTCAAAAAGCTAGTGTAGGAAAAAAAAAAGAGTGAATACTTCACAAATAATATACATCATAACCCTTTAAACTTTGAATAAACTGTGGTTGCAGCTGAAAAATCAGAATCCATAAGCAGTGCCTTAAAAGAATATTTACATGATAGTAGATTAATATGAAAGCATGTTTTAAACCCTTTAACCATGCTGCTTTCATCTACTGGAACTGCACAGCATGTGTTACGTTTTCAAAGTATCACTCAAGTTTTTCATCAGCCATTCCTCTATTTCTCTGAAGAGTTCTGAATATAGGAATTTGAGCACTAGGATGAGAAGTGAAGGGGGAAAAAAAGATCCTGACAAAAACAAGGCCCTTCTCTAAAGCTGATGCAGAATTATTTTTAGAAAAAAACTGTGGCCAAGATACTATTTTTAAGGCTCAAACCTTATACTTATTCTAGTCAAAAAGGATCCATACCTGCTGGGTTAATTGACCTGCAGACCAGCTGCCAGGTAAGAGTCAGAAACTCCAGGCTTAGTGTCTGCCCTGGGAGTCAACAGGCTGTGGAAAAAGAGAGGACAAAGTGCACATCTCTTCCCTTTTCCACTACTGAATTTCTGCTGTGGTTTGAAAGGCTTTAAGCTCAAGTAAGAGTCTGACTATCCAGAAATTTGTAATGAACAGAGTATGAAAGTCTTACTGTGTAAGAAATTTAAAAGCAGAAAACAAAAGAAACACAGCAATATTTCAAAGATCATAGTGACAGCCTGCCTAGAACCGTTTAATGTGCTTAAGAAAAATTAAATAAGCAGGCTCTGAACTGCTGAAGCTGTCTGCAGATAGAGCTCATTTACCGATACGGTTTTTAGAGTTTTTGGATTATTATGACAAAGATGAATTCATACTTTAAACATGAAACACACTGCTGTTGTAGTCCAGTGCAACCATCAGAGCTTAGAGGGGGCTCAGCAACTCCACCACAGCATGCAGAAGGAATCTTTCTGCTCAGTTCCTCCCTACTTGCTATCATTGGTCCTGACTGGCAAACACAACACAGTCAGTGTGAACTGGAGATTACTTCAGTTCTGCTAGGAGCCTGTTAGCTGACACAACACCTTGATTCATGGATACCAGCTACCTAAATCCATTTTTTAGCCATAGTTCTAGATATGAAACAACTGTACACACAACATGACGTTCATCAATATCTTGAGTGCTTATCTCTACAGTTTTTACAGGGACACTGCAAATCTGGGAGAATAACAAAAAAAGAGTATTTCAAGTCCCAAAATTAAACACTTGAAGCTGAAAATAACAGCTAAAATTACTATAAATGAATTTTAGCAGAAATGAAAAGAAAAAAGAGCTTGTCTGTCTGTTGTGTCAAGGATCTTGTACATTTGGCAGTTCTTCTGTCTAGACAGAATCAGCATTCCCCTGCACTGTCAAACACACTCCTTGTCAACTGCAAGAAAATAAGACTTTCCTTCAAATTACAAAGGATTAAAAAAGATAAAGAAAAATTATCAAGATAATTTTAAGCCTTAGGAAGCTTAACTAAGAAAAAAAAAGAGGAAGGGTAGAGTAGCATAAACATGCATTTTAAAGTAATTAGATTTAAATGGAAATTACACTGATAGGAGCCTTTCAACATCAAGAAAGACATTTTATTTTTTTTCTAATTTACTTTCTGGAAAAAAAGTCACTTGAACTACACTACATTTTATATATAAATAAATTATAAGATATAGATTAGGTAGGTGGACATTCTAATGTATTTAAATAAACAGCTACATTTATATACTCACACTCTAAAATGTTTACACACATACACAAGTGTTTTGGAAGAGAAGTTCAGAATTGTTTTCTCAAAATTTTTGCTGTAATGCCATGAACTTTTTGTATATGTGTTTAGTGATGTACTAACTGTCAAGTCTACAAAAGATTTTTGATTCTTCTCTCCTGCAGATCAGCCCAAAATCCCCTGCAAGTGGGAACAAAGGGTGTATTTTAACCAGTCATTTCTGTAAGAACAGAGACAGCTCATGGCCAGTAAGATCCAGCCCCATGATACAGCTCACAAATGGCTGAATTCTCTCCCCCAAATGGAAGAGAATGGCTGCATCCCAAACTGGCTGCTCCAGGCAGGTGCTAAGCCTTGAACCACTGACAGACATTCTCCAGCTGGGATGATCCACACTGGTAACAGGGGCCACATGATGTGACTGCAGGACAGGACATCAGCCTGACTCACCAGCTGCAGCCCCACCCTGTCTTTGAGGAAGTTATCTTGGTCACCGTGGCCAGTTTTGCCACGGATTAAAGAAAGCCCATCAGGGCAGTCTGTACCGAGGAGAAGGCAACCTGCTTCAAAACTGCTCCTTCGTTTCAGCCCTAGGAATGGCAGCCCACCAGAACTCCTAGACTGGCAAAATGACCTGTAAAAGGCAGTCCTTCTCATAAAAGCTTAAAGGATAGAAAGGCCTAGGGGGGAGAAACAGATCAACAGAGGATGTTCTACTTCCTCCTCTTTTGCAGGGTGGAAGAGGAGAACACGTCAGGATAAAAATCATCTCCAAAACAACTCCTCTGACTTTGTCTCTCCCTTTCACAGAGGGACCCAAGCAAATTGGTTACTCCTGCCAGAGATAATTTCCAGATGCCTGGGGAGGCATTCCCTTTTGCTCAGAACTAGTTGTCAGGGAAAAAATCCAAATACAAAAGGAATCTCAGCTGATGGAATTTGCGCTGAAATCACATGTGACAATTTGAGGCAGTAATTTCACTAAATTAGTTGGCCTCACTGTGTTTAGTTCATTCACATTTGACACTTAAATCTTTATAAAATTAAGGCCTAATTTGTTGTAATAGTTTTCTTTGTATGTTTAATTTCTTTCAAAACAATTATATTACAGAAACAAAGGTAGTTTTTCATGAATTAATTTTCCAGTAGGAAACAGTCCTTTCTGTCTCAATTGAGCATGACAGCAGACTGCTGCCAACAGTGGCAAAGCAAGGTAACACAGTGGCATATCAGCATATACGGCATCATGCCTGACAGCTGGTAATGCAAAGCATAAGGAGATCTTGATTTTCAGAGAGAAGACTAGAAAGAATTGTAAAATCAGAAGAGAAGTGGGAAGCAGTAAGAGATAGCAGAAGAGGAGGATCTCGAAAAATTCAATTTAAAAGCTATTTTTATACTGCCACTGTGACTGCTCTCAGATGAAAGAAAGCGAGCATGAAACAGAAACTGTGGAAAGTGAATCTAAATCCAGTAAAACGTGTCAAGATATTTGGTGAAATATCTTATTTGTTACTTATATTTGCATGCCCACTCTTAAGGGAGACAGTCAACATGTGCTAAAGAAAAATAAATTCCGAGCATGAGGAGGTGGCACATTCTCCCACAAGTGCTAACCCAGCCCAGGATGTTCTACACAGAATAGCTGCAGTGGCTTTAGGGCAGAGATATATTTTATCTCGTGCAAATATTACAAAAATATGGGAGGGGGGAAAAGTACAACATGTGATGACAAACTGGTTTGCTCATGGCAGAAATGGACTGTTAGGACATTTAAGAGACAGGAAAGCCTAGGTAACATAAAACTTGGCTCTCTGGGTTAATATAAACATTCACTAATTATAACAGGCAGCAGGACTAAGGCTAGTATTTCTTCCTTCTTTTATGTTCTCTAGACTTGATGGCCCAAAAAATCACAGAATTTCACACCTATGACACATGTACAGGTAATACTGCATCTCTTTTGAAACTCTTGTTCTTTGATGGTAAGTCCTAATAAGGAATTAACTCTCCTGGAAGTTATACAGACTGGAAGTCAGAGTGTGAACAGGGTACAGAAGGCTATCAGAGACAAAAATGCATGAGAAGAAGGGGTTTGGGGATCACCATCCTTCTTTTCTGTAGACACAAACAATTTGTACTACTCAAGTTCTGCCTGGCTTGCTTGAGACATGACTTCTGAATGATGTGAATGAAAATGCTGGAATGGGCTGTCCCACTTGTAGAAGCAGCACAGAGCAGAAACACTGCAACTGCTCGGACAGTCAGCACGAGCCCAAGGGATGCAAACAACATAGCAGTGCCTAAACCTGATACCCAAACCTGAAAGGCTGAAATTATTAATCTAAACCTGTGTATAGCACTGATAGCTTTATTGACGGTAAATACATGAACACACTTGCATCTGGCAATAAAAAGAAAACAAAATAGTAGAGCTTTATGCACCACATCAGAAAAAGTTATTAGCTTTCCTATTAAAGAGAGACTGAAATGGGCTATGTTGGGTTTGAGTGAATAGTTTTTAAAATTGGCCATTGAGAAATTTATCTACCATATCCATAGTACAGAAGATTAAGAATTAGACCTTGGACTGATGCCAGGTACTTGATCTATCTGTTAAATCCTAACTTCATACATATTTAAGACTTGGGTATGTTTAAACAACAGAAGTACTAAGATACATGGAAAACCAGTGCTTGAAAAGGTGAGATCATGCTTAACTCCGCTCTTCTCTCAAGAGTGTGCTCATCAATGCTTTTTTCATCTTTATAAGAGAATGCCAGATTTGTCTACATGAATTTTTACCACATGGATAGGCACAAAGAAGAGAAGTAAAACCTTGAGAGCATCATCATTCCAGGGAATTTCCTCACAGTGTCTCTTTCCTGGCACAGTTTCTTTAGTTAAAGGGTCAAAACTCAGTGTACATTTTGTTGCTGCAACCTTTGCTCAGGTGAGTGTGGATGTCTCCCTTTAAAGACCTAAAATGCAAACAACTTCCTTTGCTATCCTAGTCCTGGGCTTTGGTACACTGGGCAGCTGGAGGCTGTCTCACAACACTAATACTCATCTTTGTCCTTCATTGCTGTGCAGTCTGAGCACCTTGGATGGGAAAACCACTGCTGCACATCCAAAGATGAGGAGAGAAGGGAGCTGTCGTGGAAAAGTATAGGCATTTCACAGGTACAGCCAAGATTCTCTTCCACAAATGCTGTGACTTCCACTCAGTAATGTTTGCAGAAGGCAGACTATCAAAGACAGCTTTAGAAGAAGATTGCACAAAAATGAACAATAGAATATGGAGATAAAGGAAAAAATAAATTGACAGCAAAAATATCTTTGATGTGATAAAAAACTAAATCAGTGTTAGACACAATCAGCTTTATAATGTTTTGAAGAAGGATGCTAGTGACTAGCATTGTGAAGAACAATTAACTACTCAGCTTGCTGAGCTTTACAGAGAGATATTCCTGTGGAATAAAGCAGCAAAACATCTTGCAGGTCTGAAATACAAAATACTTTCTGCAATCTCCTCACCTATTTTCAAATAAATGTGAAAGATTTTGACCCAAACTAGTCACACAGACTTACTCCTGGAGTTTAAAAAATACCTGAAGTCTGTGAATGCATAGCACTTTCTCTGGGACCTGATCACAAAAAAGTCTGCTGGTGTTCCCAGAGTATGCCAGACACATTGAGTTCATAAACTGAATAAATTGACTACAATAAATGTTTGCTCTGTCTTTCTGTGATCCACACAATTTCTTATGTGAAGAATTTCAGGTGATTAACCTTTGTCAAGCCAAATATTCTTGGCCATCCTAAGATCCTAAAAAGAAGTAATAGAAATCTATAGTGTGTTTTAAGACAGGCTGACCAGTACTGTCTCTCTCCTCTTTTCTAGCCAATGTCTTTTGTAAAAAAATGTTGCTGAAGGGATTCTCTGTTCTGCCTGCTCCTATTTTTATTCGAAGGCAAGACAGAGGGAAGGAATTAAAAAGAATATTAGCTTAAGTAAGCAGAACTGACTTTCCTGCTACTGGAAACCACATGACCTATAGGGCTTCGTTTTGTTATCTCAACTATTCCACATTTTAAGTAAATTAGAAAATCTCTTTTGACTTAATTTAAAACTTCCACACGACGATGCTGCTGAAGCACAAAATGCTAATCAAAAGTTGGAGATAAAAAGACTCACTAAGTCTCTCCTCTATCATTGAAAATCACCATTTGAGTCCACAGCTAAAAGCAGGTGCTCATGGCTTAATGCTGATTCATTCTCACAACAGGCAGGTTTTGTGGGGAAAAAAAAAAATAGTACAAGTGTCAAATTTCCCAAACTTGGGGCATGTTTATAAAGACAAGTCCAGCAATCCATTGCAGTATCAGCAATGCTTCAAACCAGTCAAAAGAGAACACTGCCCACCTCGCTCAGCAAATGTTTGATCCAGTTTGAGGTGTGTATGTGTTGTCCTTAAGAACCAAGGCTGCAAATTTGCCCCTTGAATCCATTCCCTCCTAATTGCATGGGAAATGTTTCCAAGAGTGGTTAAAACCCACACAGGTTATTAATTATCGCTCTGTATCTGGAAACCTATGACTGAATTTCACAGGAATCTCAAAGAACAGAGTCCAAATCCTCCCATGCCACCACATCACACATCCAGTTTAAATCCTGCTACCAGTGCATGTTGGAATTATCCTTTCAGCTGGATAGAGCACACTTGTTCATTTTCCACAACTGAAAGTTTATCCACAGTGCCTGATCTTTATGCAGACCAATTCAACACCACCTGCCAGTGCACTGCAAGTCAAGAAAATCAGTAGGAAGATGTTTTTAAATCAAAGAATTAACTTGGGAATGTGCCAGGATAGCAGTTCCATTATTTAGTGGCCACAATTAGTCTTTATAGCAAAGTTGATTTTGTGCTTAATACTACAGTTCCTTCCTGTACATATTCAAACTAAACAATGTACCTGTATTGGTTTGTATTGTTACACTTTCAACAAGCACCTCCTAAAAACCCCATAATACACATTTTTTAAGTCCCAATATTTCTACACCTACAGTATATATTTCTATTTTTTCAGTTCATGAGTCACGTAATGTACTATCCAGCTATAATTTCTCATGAGACTGCTTAGTTCAGTACATGAATCTGTCAAAGTAGCAGTGTTCCCGGCCTGTTCTCTGCCCAAAATCATCCTCAGACCTTTTACCTTATCTCCTTCACTTCAAGCTTCCTATTTTGCTTTTCTGACCCTGTACTCCAGTCCATCAAGGGAGCTAACCACACAGAATTACAGAAGTCTTGTTTCTAAGGTACTTTCAGAGACCATCTGGTTCAGCCTCACAACACGAAGTCAGGTCAGCCACAGCTTTGCTCAGCTGAACCTTCACAGCCTCCACAACCTCTCTGTGCTAACTCACCCTTCTTTACAAACACTTCTCCTCATGCACAACCTAAATGTCCCAAGCCACAACCTACAGCCAATGCCTCTTGCTACCACAAGAAGAGTTTACCCTAACCACCTCTGTGACTGCATTCCAAATAAGTCAAAATACGTTTTGCTGTTACCTTTCTGCCTTTTAAGGGTAAGCAAGCCAAAATGTCTCAACCAGATCTCTCACAGGATGAGTGCCCTTAGCCCTGACCATCTTGGCAATCCCTCTCAAAATCTTTATTGAAGGAGAAGGACAAATGCCAGACAGTTTCAGGTAGGGCTTCAGCAGCATCAAAGACAAATGATAACAGTATTGGTCAATCTGCTGATCAGACTCCTCCTCATGTAGCTCAGAAGGCAGCTTGTCTTATTGATGGTGATGGCACTGGTGCCCATCAGCACCCCCAGGTCCTTTACAGCAGGGCTGCTGATCTTCCTGCCAAATCCCAGCCTCTATGCATAGGACATTACAAGGGAAAGCACCAACTGTACTTCTATCTACAAGAGTATAAAAGAGTATACTCTGGTACCAGTAATAGACCCAGATTTTCTTGAAACATGCTATACCCTAGGTGCTCAGAAAATTGATCATAAAAATTACAGTTCTGGGCTCTTGAGAAATGGTTTACTGTGCAATCATGTCTCTCCTGAATACTAGATGTTGCTTTTGATCTTTTTTGCTACAACACGATCAGTAACACATTTACATAATGCAGACAACTAAGATACACCAAGAACTGCAGAACACTATACTAAAAATTTAATCAACTGTTTTCCCCTTTTTCACTCTGTAGCCAACTCTAAAGGTCCTAAGAGTGGCCACAGCAGAGTTGAGCAGCATTCCAGTCAGTCAGCAATAAATGCTTTATTCTCCTGTCAATGCATGTACCTATGTAACAATATATTGCTAAACACTTTGGAAGGGCTTTGCTCCATAGAAAGCTGCATAGAATGTATGTAGCTCTTAAGCTTTTTATCAGTCTTATCTCTGGGACCATGGTTTTCTTTTATTTATAGATGACTTGTGCACTACATTTGTCTGCATTCTGGTTTGTTTGTTCTCGTTAATGGCAGATGAAACCTTCAGTTCAAATACAAACACTCTGACATTATATTCTCTGAGGCCAAGGTACTGCAGGTTACTGAATCTGCTGATGTTAAACAAAGAATCTATTAATGTTTGATCTCTTAAAGCAGTCATCCTTTTTCTTCATATTAGTACTTTATAGTCTGCCTTTCTGAACTCACTTATTTCATAGTACTGGAAGCAAAAAGGACTTGTCTCTTGTCCACCACAGACTACTGTACACTAACCAGAGTGTGCTATATGAAGTTCAGTGACTTTACAAACTTTATAGCCTTTAAGCCCATACAATTTAAGTGGTCCCAGGAACAAAAGCAGAAGCAGCAAATCATACTTGTCCTGGGTCAAGCACATGGCATGCCACTTGCCAGCCTCCCAACAGGCACACAAACTTGGGAACTCCCCTGCTTATCCAGGTAAGCCACTAGGTCTGAGGCCTGAGGGACAGAAAGAGGGACTTTATGTCCTTGTGTTCAGCCCAGTGCTGCACTAATTCCAGTATCTGTAAGCTATACCTACACAAGACATATATCTGGATTTGAAAGTTATTCCTAGCTGCAAAGCCAAGCAATAGGCTGGAGAAGCCAAACTTCTAATATTCACAGGTGGTTTCTAATCCAAATACTTGACACAAAATGTGGCATCTCAGACACCTGCCAAGTCCAGATTTCTGACTACCTCAGCCCCTCTTGCTGGGAAGGGACAGATGCAGTAGCTCAGAGCGTGCCACAGGCTATCAGCACCCTTTCTCTCTGCAATCTCCCAGGGACAGGGCTAGAGCAGGAACACAAACAGCTCTGAGGGCTACAGGCATGTCCCTCCCCTTTCTTTCTTCTCAGTTACCTTAAATTCTCTGTACAGATTTGTCTTACTGGAAGAGTAAAGATATAAAAACGTTTTAATAGGGAAAAGCTTATTTACAGAGTTTGCTTTTATTTACATATCAATTCTGCAGCATGGTAAATGCCAAGCAATGTTTAAGCCATCATCAAAGACCTACATTATAATGCAATAAAGCACAAGCTACTTTTATGAAATGTAAAAAATTAATTAGCACATTTTTCAACAACACCTGTGTGGGTTGGACCTAGCTGACAGTAAAAATATGTTAGTGGAACTATTACATTAACAAAAAAGTCTAATGAAGACTAGTATTAAATAGTTATTTTTGAAAATGGGACTTAAATTTTTAAAATTAAATCTTCAGTATTCAGTCATGCTCAAACTTAAGTTGATAGCTGGAATGAACTTAAGTTGATGACTTTCTAAGACTGTCTTACAACAGCGGAGTACATACAACCAATGGGGTCACCTGGCTTTACTTTCAAAAATAAACCAGAAAAAAATAGCAAGCTCATTCTTTTGTCAGAGGATTGTTTCATGTTATTTCTTTTTAAACAAATGCAAGGGTTTACACAAAAATGATTTATAACTTCAACTTAGATTGGAGGCCTAGTATTTTTAACCTAATCTCAGTCCTTATCTCGTTCTTATGGCAGGTTCTTCCATTTATAAGTCATTTTCTGCAAACATTTATAATCTACAGAAGATTCAATCAGTAAATCTGAATGTTGAGTGTATATTATGAGTAGATACCAGCACCAAGACACTATGTAAAGCAGAAGAGATCACAATGCCAATCTGTCACTCAGTTTTTAGAATTTCAGCCTCTCAGTGCGTCTTGAAGAACAAACTCTCCAATGCTTTTACAAGGCCTTTCACAATCCCAAACATACATACATACGTATATATATACACACACGTGTGTGCATGTGTGTTGCTGTGTGTGTAGACATGTATGCATAAAAGGCAACTTTGAAACTAAGGCAAAAATTAAAACTTCATTTAGCAGAGATAATGAAGACAGATTTCTCTTCTGACACCTTCAGAGGGAATAAGTAAGTTAGAGAAACAATGGAACAACTCCAATTACACAGTAGCATGCTTAAGAAAAAAACTCAAAATTAAGAAATGCACAAAGCATGCAAGAGCTGAAGGATTTCATTCTAAAGAATTTTACATGCTACATTATCAAATACATGAAGTCTAGTAAAGAGTTTACATTCTGTCTTGTGCCTTTTAACTTCATGTTTTACATGTTTCGTGGAAAACAAACTTCCTTTTAAAATTGCCCATTTTCTCTCATATTTTCATGAATGTTCAATGTACCTGCCACCAAAACTGTTAGAGTACTTTGAATGGGAACACCATGGTGTAAGGTGTATATATTTCTTGTAGATGTTTATTGCTCAGCTACAGTGGATCCTCACTCATGAGTGGGACTCCCACACACTACTACAATGTAAGTAACCAAAACCATTGGACTGGATAGCAAAGTATTTTAGTAGATATACCACGAGGCCCTTCTACTTGCAACACCATATAGTTCAACTCTGGGTTTGGAGCTAGTAATAGCCAAAAGTGCATAATGGCAATTAAGTATGCTGGTCCTCTGCTCAAGGAAACTAAGGAAAAAAATATTTTCTTTCTGCATTTTAAGACTTAAGATGTCTGCTGCAATTTTTCTATGTGTACTCTGTAGAGGTATACAGTACAACAGAATCATATTGCAAAACTCAAGAGTATGTGCTGACTCTTTGTGGTTAGTATATATATTCTTTATGGCTGCTGGTCAACTGAGATTTCACGGGCATAAGCTTTTTATACTTTAATGTCTTATTTCCTAGAAAAAGAAACCGAGCAAAAAACCCCACAAAAACCCAAAACCCCGTTTCTGCTGCATTTGCCAACACTCAGATGAATGCGGCAAACACACTCATCCCAGCTGATGAATACCTAAGCCGCTCTGAAATGAAAAATTTCCATTTCAGTAAATACACTGCACAGTAATACACTGAACTTTCGCTGGAGAGCTGCCTGCAGTCACTGTGTTATTAGAGACCCCTGCACTGCAAGGCGGTGATGCAGTATATCCGATACACTGTGCTCACGGAGCGAGCGAGGGCTGGCACGGGAACCGAGGGGAAGCAGCAGCAGCGGCAGCAGCAGCAGCAGCAGCAGCGCGGCTCTGCCTGGCTGACCGCGGAGCAGCGCACAGCCCTCGCTGCAGCACCTGCCCTCCAGCGCAGGCTCTGCCCAGCGCAGGCTCTGCCCAGCATCGGGCAGCACCGCAGCGCCGCTGCCTCCCCGCAAGAGCTGGCAGCCTGCAGTCTACAGGGGAGCCATATAAACTCTGCTAAAATACAACTACTGACAAGAAATTGGGAGTGCTGGTGGCTCTCCACAGGCAGAAATTTCTGGGGTCTTCCGCTTATCTCAAGAATGTGCGGTTTCTTGTTACTCAAAAACTTTTGCTACCGATCTCATGGCTATGAAAATATGTTGACCATGCATGGGCCACTGCATCTTCAGTAAAACCGCCATTGCACGAGAGCTGTTTTCAGTGGAGAGCAGAGGATATTGAAAGGTTATATAGACTGAATTTAAGACAATGGCATAGCATGAACTGGTAAGGTTATATTATAGTCACCTCAGGAGTACAATGGAAAAGTACAATGAAGGTCTGAAGTTTTGTTTTGTGGTTTTCTGTTTATTTCTAAATAAAACATAATAAAACTACTGATCTCTTTGACATACACATTAACCATTACAGACTAACCACATACATGATATGTCATAATTATTTTCTACTGGAACCTTATTCACTCTACTGTAAATTGACAGTACCTTACTGTAACTTACTGTTTGAAGTATTTTCTTTGAACAAACAGTCTTGACTCTATGTAAATAATAGAGCTATAAAGGTAAGCAAACCCAAAGGGAAACACAGGATAGGGAAAAACTGCATAGGATAAACTGCAACAAGAGAGATCCTGAGAGGAATACTCTTAAGTAGATGCCAAGCCTGGAAATGCCTGTCAGCTCGTAGGAAGGCTGTTATGTGGAAAAGATCAGGCTAAGACAGCATTGAATATTAAATTTTAATAGCTATTGTAAAAATCCACAAATGAAAAAAAACCAAGTAAACAATCAAATAATATATTTTAATTTGGTGAAAGACACTCTTTCCCCAAGTTTATCCATCTGGAGATAAGTATTTTGCAAGGTGGTTTATTTACTTGCACCACCTAGTGGAGTTTAGTTTCATATACCAAAATAGTCAGAGGTCAGTCAGTTGGGTTCCTACCTCATGATGTTAGTGACAGACAGCATTTTTTCACAATATAATGTTTCAAGCCTTCACAACCCACTAATAGGACTACACGGCTAAGTTTCCACACATCTATAAAAACACAGCACAACAAATGCAAGACAACAATACCTATTTTGCTTGTATTAAGTTCTGCAGGAACTTAACAGATGCCATAGAAAATTGTTTCATAAAGTGGTGTTTCTGAGTTTAAAATTCAAAGTACATGTCAACAGTACCTTGTCAGAGCATACTACACATAAACTCCAGAGTCTGAACAGATTGTTAGGTGGTAACAAGGCCAGACACAGATCTGTGAGATTTCTGCAGGACTTTTGAATCAAATCCTTGGGAGAGGCAGTGCAAAGTGTTCTGCCTGTGGGAATGGGGGCTCATCAGGCAGCAGCATCCACCTGTGACACAGCCCAGCTGCAGCAGAACAAGCACCTCCACTGCCTCTGACCTGGCTCCAGGTTGTTCCACCACAGTTTGTGCTCATTACCTGGCTGCTTTACAATCCACTGCCCCAGCACAAAACCACTACGTGAAATCCAGCCACACTGGAAAAGTTTATCAGGTCAAATCCCAACCTGGTAATAGACAAGAATTAACTAAATATGTCACGTACGGTTTGTATTGAAACTAAACTGGTCTTGTCCAGAATGCATCCTTTTCCTCGTTATTCCTAGGGAAGAGCTCACATACTGGAGTAAGAAGTCTGTTGCATTTGATCTGGAGCAGAAGTTGTGCTATAGAGGCACTACAGAACGTTTTTAGATGAGGAAACTAAGCAAGAGATCAGTGCCAAAGTGCCTCTAGATCTTCCATGTCAATTTTGCAGACAAGGGACCTTAAGCATTTACAGAAATTCACACCACCTTTCTTTCTTACAAAATTCATAATTTCATTATTCCAACTTACTCAGTTTCAGTTCTCACTTCCATACAGATGTGTATTTGTAACTCTGACAACAGCAGAGGAGAAAAAATGCTGTACCCACTTTGCAATACAGAATTCATCAAAAATGTTTCATTTGCATGCACAGGAAGACTTTGGAGAATGATTCAAGACTTTTTACCCTTCTATATACTTCCACGTGAGACCAGAGGAGAGGAAATACTTTTGTTTTGCAGTGGTTTATAAAATAACCAAAATCTGTTTGCACAGAAACAATGCCTTTTTTTCCAAAAGGAACAGATGCCAGTAAGAATTGCTCTGACATGCACACAAAGCCCCAGGCTACAGCTCTGTCTAGGACAGTTAAGTACCATCTCCTACTACACACAGAATCATCTTCTAACAATGGGAGAGGATAACTGTGCTGCACCCAAGCACACAACAGCACAGTCCTTTGAAGAGAAGAATTGAATCAGACTGTATTATAAAGAGAGGATAAAGTGTTTGTTCTTTTCCTTTTCGTACACAAACTTTTAGATTGTTTCAATCCTCATATGAAGCAGTTTTTCAGGACCGAATATTAAAGTGATTTTTTTCATAGTTTTCTTATTTGGTTAAGGTACCAACATAGGCCATTTTGCTCTATGAGGACTAAGATCAAATTTAAGACAACAGCTACATAGGAATTGGGAAAGAAAAGATGCTTGCCATTTTATCCCAAGAACATGTGATGCTCACCCACATAAAATCTAATCCTGCACAACTATAAAGCAATATATAAGCAAAACACCAGACTTCTTACTCAATACCAATGCACGGCAGGATGCTGACTCCATTCAGAAGGACAAAAAAGACAAAAGAAGTATGAAAGCTCAGCCTTTCAGTTAATCATTGATATCAGAATATAGGTTCAGATACAAAGGCAAGGTGACAGACTGTACCTGTTATTTTAAATAAAGGTGCTATGGATGGGCAGCTCACACCCCTAAACTTACCAATGTTTCCTGCAATTTTTGTCCATGAATTTTAAAGCTGCTTTTGCTACTCCTGTCCTCAAGGGCAGTACTATGTGATCATGAAGAACTCACAGTAGTGCCACTGTGGGACCACATTTATTAGTAGAACTTCTGGTCATGTTTTTACCATAAAGGACATTTTCAGAGCCCACTCTTCTGCATAGATTAAGACTGCAGTTGCTCAGAAAACCATTTGCAGAGAAAAAAAAAGGTAAGAAAAAAACCCCAACAAACAACAACTCATAAAACTTTCAATAATTTTTAACCAAATTCACAAAAGTATCTCCTTAATAGTGTCTAATGGGGACTAAACACTGAAACTTTATCATCAGTGGTCCTGTTTTTAAACAAAGACAAGCTGCTGCTTATCAGAGATTTCTAAGATAAAAGCTGAGCAGTAATCATATTTGCCTTAAATTTCATTTTTATTTTTAATGCTTTACGAAATGGCCCTCATATTTTCTGTTACATTTCTGCTCTTTTTACTTGGCTATTTTATAAAGCAGTGGTGGTTGCTATGGCAACTTTGGCTTTTTTCCCCTCAATGTTCATGCAGGTTTTCATCAAACCCAATGACTTTTTTTTAATCTTATCTGCTCTATAACAATAGTTCTTTGACTACGGTGCTGAATACTGTACCAGATGAGACTCCTGGTATTTCACAAGAGCAAATGAAAAAATGGTAAGCTTTGCTAAATTCTGAAAACTAGCAATTAAAGTGGGAGCTTTTAGGGGGTTGGTTTGTTTGTTTTTAAATGTCTAAGTACATTTCTTTCTTCCTTTTAATCTGCATATTATGCAGGTGAAAAATAAAGCCAATTTTTAAAAATAGCAATGCTCAAGGAACAGAGAACCTTGTATGTAAACTTTTTGGAAGAAAAGTAATCACTGCTGTTTCACATAGACTAAGGAGGATACAAGTAAACTAAACGAGAACTGTGTTATTTACTGCATTTCCACTGTGGATTAGCACCAGTCCAAATCTTCCTGTCACACAAAAAAATACTTCTGGCCACTTTAATCCAGTATTTCTTAAGATCAGCACACAGTCTGTTACCAAGCTGACCTATAACCTACAGGAAACAAACTGCAAATGCCAACAACAGATGACATATATGCAAAGGTTTGAGCCATTTCCAAACACTCTTCCCTAAGATTCTAGTTTAAATCTATTTTTCCAAGAATATTTAAGTTTAGGGCTAAATTTTTTCAATGCGGATTTGGTATTACAGGTTTGCTTTCCCTTATATTAATGCAAAGGAGATGCACTCTTGGTATTTTCTACAGGACAAGGTTATTTTTTTTCTGCTCCAGATAGGAATAACCTTTCAGGAGAACTTACCACCTTACTCACCAAAAGTAAAACACACAGCCATTCAATCAGACTGAGCTGATTAAATGACACAAAATTAAGTGAACATACAGGACTGCACATTGGAAAAAAATAAATCCACACCAAACTTTTGGCAACAAAGAGATGAACTACTTCACTCACTAAACGAGGTCCAAAAGTAGCATTACTGGACTGAAGTTTTACTCCAAGATAATTATCTGAACCTGGCCCCTGTCTTTGTAATATTTACAGGCAGGACCATGCTGGAGACAGTTTGATCCAGCTCAGCAGAGTAGGCTATTGAAATAACCCTTGCTAAAATTAATTACCTTTAATGGTGTCATTTTCTTAAGCAGTATCAAAAACACAAGCAAAAAGAAAAAGGCTTTACAAGCTAAGAAAATTACTGTTTCATAGAACTCAACTCCAAAAGCCATTTTGTATTACTTTCTCTGGGGATGGGTTGCATTCAATATCCATTTGCCTCGGCAGTAATAATTCATCTTTTTGTCTTTTATTATGGTTATGGAAATTTGCCTTAATTTCAAGTTTTATAATCAGAAGCACACTATTTTTTTGACTTGGGTAGATGACTAACATGCACATTGCTCTTATTTCTAATTATACTGATTTTCTGATTCCTTCCTCTCCTATTAACTTTTTTCAATTCAATATGTAAGAAGCATACCTAAAAATTACACTATTTTACAAGGACAGGTGAAAATAAATAATCTACAATTTGCTTCATTTCATCTCAGCAATTTTGTTTCTTGTCAAATTTCTGGCGAAGTTAGCTCTATTACATAATTATTCTTTTTACAATTCTAATTACATTTAACAAAATAATCTGATTATTAGATGAGCACAGTAGGCATAAAAGGCATTAATACATTAATTATTCCCTGTTTCAATTTGCATTACCCTAGTTTTACTAAGACTTCAGTTTGTTACCATGTGCAGGTTGCATATTCATTTGGCACATTAAACATGGTTGGATTTCCTCAGTAGGTGGGATCTCCTTTCCAATGATATTTGTATCAGGCACCATTTCTACAGCTTTCTCTTATGCTCACAGCAAGATACAGGCAACAGTCACATAGCAATTAGGTCCCTTCCATAGCTGCATTTTATGATATAATTACCAAGATGTAAAATGAGATTCCCCTCCCCCCACTTTTTCTTTCCAGTCTCAATGTATCTCATAAAGGACTTCATTTTACATCCAGAGAAAGCAGAAAGAAACAGTTAGAAACTGGTTAGAAACAATTACCTAGGCTATCTAAAAACTCAACTAAGTACCTCCTGCGTGATGTACTACCATAAATAAATACCACAGCAAACTACTAATCACTATTATTCCAAGACATCTCTTGCATCTATTATTTTCATCCATAAAACTCAAATAAATGCACACAAAATTCAATGCAGTGATAATGATAATCTTTTAAGAACTGCACTGTAATTTTAAATGTTTTATATTTACTATTATCTGAATTTAAGAACAGTCATAATACAGCACAGAATTATGAACTGGCTCATGCATTCTCTCCCTTAGTGTTAAAGAAATAATTATGTTTGCACAAAACCTCAATAGTGCAATATAATAAGAATTTTGTCACCAGAATGGAATTCCTCTGTTTGCAGAATACATACAGCTACATATAAAAACATTTATTTCTCCTACACTCTACCACCAACTGGAAATGTGTCCTCATCCATGACCTTTCTACAGCTTCCAGTGTTGCTGGAAGCAACCCCAAGAATGACAACTGGAGAAGCTGTTTTCATGACACAGCTGCTCGTTACTAACTGAACAGACACATCACATCAATACAATGATTATTACTATAAAATATTCAGACTGACACTGATGTAAACCATCTTTGAATCTATGGCATAAGAAGTCTTCCTGCCACTGCTAGCTAATATTTTCTCTTGTCCTTCCTAAATGACTTTATAAACCCACAGATGAATGAAGAGCCTAATGTTTTTCAGTAGTGTCATTAGATTTGCAAACCACATAGAAATATTCTGATTTAAGGACAATTTTCTATCTAACCACATTTTTGTGTGCACATAGTTTCCAGTTTTAAAACATTACAACAGAGTGCAGATTTATCCATTTTTACAGATATGCCATATATTTTTATGGAGACATCCATAAGCATCTAATAAGATAGAAGTCAGCTCAGAATATTTTGTAATAAAGCACCTGTTAGTAAAAACTCTATCAGAGGGAAACCACACACAAAGGAAAAAGGAACTAGGGCACTCTATTTGACAGCTGAGGAAGAAACAGAGGTTATGTCCTCTATGGCTGAGATTTAGAGCAGTTTCACTTAGTGGCTGTTCTGCTCCAATTCCCCAGTTAAAATTTAGACCTACAGCAAGAAGTCTTCATTCCTATTTTATTCTAGCAGGAAGTCATGGTTCCGACTCTTAAGTAACCAACAGAAAAAAAAATACTAGCCAATGGGGAACTATGAAGCTTAAATATTATGTTACAGTTAAATTGAGATAAACCTAGGAGCAACTACAGGGTTCACTGTATTCTCCCAAAGTAAAAAGAGTTATAAATTGTTAACTATCCAGAGGTGTAACTTTTATCCTACTATTTCAAATGCAAAAATACTACTGAAATTTTAGAGGACGTCTATGGTAACTTGTCTCACTTGCAGACAACACAGGACTAGGAATACAAGTAACCCTTTCTGATTTTTATGTCACTCAAATTATTTAATACAGCTATAATATATGCACTACCCCACCTGTCAAGTTTAAACAACTACTGTAGAACGAGAGGAAAAACATACTGTTCTCTACTCCTTTCACACAGTTTACACTTAGGTACACTTCCTGATTGCATAGAAGACCTAACTATTCCTATACTTCAGAGTGCTGTGCTGTTTGGGAGGAAACTCAGATGGATAATCTGCAAGCCAGATTTGGCCCCAGTTTTGGGAAGCTTCTGCCAGCAGAACAGTAGCCCCGGACTGCAGTTCCAGGAAGAAAACACATTGGCATCAAGCAGCTCCAGCCTCCTGTCCCTCTGAGAGCCCAGGTGGGGTCTGAGCACACTGCACAGCAAGCGGGGCCATGCAGCAGGACAGCCCAGCCACAGATCACCTCTGCCCCTCTGTGCCACAGAGCCCTCAGTGAGGAGCACACAGACCATCTGCTCTCTCCTTGAGTGAATCCCCCTCCCAGTGAGGGCACCAGGTCTCCATGGCAGCAGAGTGCAAGTGAAACAGGCGACCAGAGAGCCTGGGAACAGCTACAGTGCAGCCACAGAGTCTGGGAGAAGCATTTCAGTGGCCTACTCTGACAGCCAGTTTGGCTTTCCTAAACAGGATAAATGCACCCAGCTTTGGCTTAAGAACATTCAGTGTCCTAGGACAGCAAACCCACTTTCAGTAATGGTTAACTTGATAAGGGTACTCAGATTGCTGATGTTAAATGTGAATTCAAACGTTTTTCAGAATAAGTACAGGAGGTAACCCACTTCTACAAAGCACCCTTCCACACATTCTGAAGCTGTATGAATCCAAGCATCTGTCATTTATCGCTGACTGCTGAAAACCCAACAATCTAATGAACATTTTTAAAATACTGAGATACAAAACACAAAAAGAGTGAAAACATAACATCAATCTAAAGATTATCATCTGCTGAAGATTAATCCAAAAGATTGGCAGAGCTTTTCCTTATCCTTCAATAAGTGTCTAAAATTATACCAATACGTTACCAGTATTATTGTCTCTTCCTCTGCATCTGGTCCATCCAGAATTGATTTTTTTGTATGTTTTTCACATAGCAGTTACACAGAGGATTACACAGAAAGTACCGCTATAAAATTAGAAACCCAGGAACAGCAGGCAGGAGGAAGGTGCAACATTTTAAATTGTTTCCGTTTCTGATAAACCATTCTCTTAGTAGAGGAGTAAACTGGTACATCAGCTACACTTCAGCAAGTTTTTTAAACCAGTAGGAAGAGAAATTTAAAATGGCTATGACATTATTCAAGGAATTTATGCTAAAGCAACTGTGAATACCAATGCTCAACAACTACTCTTCCCTTCCCTACAGGAAAGGAGATTCTAGCCTCCATTGCTGTCTTGCCTTTTTTTGGTAACGACTGGACTGAACTACTCTTGTCTCAACACTTGGCTGGGGTGGGAAGAAGACATGTTCTCCCTCTCCAAACTTGCTTCTAAATTCTCATTCCTGCCTATCACCAAAATGCTGTTCAAGTAACGCAGTGCTGTCACTGATTTCATGTTGTATGTACAAAGTGAAAGGGGAATTCCCTAAACAATGTTGTGTTTCAATCTATATATTTTGGGAGCCCACTGTCTTCACACTTACACACAGAGTAGCAACTCCCAGTTCATTTTGTGAAAGAGAAATCCTGCCTATCTTTATGTTCCAAATTAGTTCTGATCTCTAGACAGATGACTTAAGGAGGTTTCAACCTTTTCAGTTTCTTTTTCAATATCATATAAACTTCTGCCCAATTTAACTAGCAGAGCAGAGGTGGGCTGTCACCATTCTGTAAAAGCTGAACATCCACAGCTGCCATCCCACGAATTTCCAAATAGTAAACCGGTTGCCAAATGAATTAAGTTTACTAGGATTCAAAAGATACAACATATCCAATCCCTGAACAGGTATTCCTCCAGCTCCCTATGTATCCTGCTTCTATCCTTTTTCTCTTGTTCCACTTCAGGGGATACAAAAGACTTTACTGTCCTTCATTACTTCTTGTTTGTTTCTCCTGGTATTTACCAATAACAAACTCTTCATGCAATCAGTCTTCTGCCTGCAAAAATGCTGAATAAATCCCATTTTGCAGTAAATTCTTTGTTTACAGTATTACTATCTTTTCCTGAAAAATCAATCTCACCACAGAGTTAATATTTTGCTGTCCTACAAATTTTATAAAATAATCTTAACAGCAGCTTGGGCACTTTGGTAGATGTATTCAGCATCTGTTTCTATAGATTTCTGATACTCTTGACCAGACACATAAAACAATCTCATTTTATAAAGTAATACTAAACAGGGCTCAGCAAGCCATCTGTAAATCCAGTACTTTATGTGATCAGAATCGCCTTTTGTAATCACTTCTAGTTTTCTTTCCATCTTTTTATTCGACTGTGACTTCCTTGCTCCCTTGATATCAGAAATTCGCATTGGTCTATTCAAAGACCTAGCTGGATAGAAAAGAGATGCCTGGCAATAATGCAATGCTTTTTTTTGGAGTTCAGCTCCTCTTTCACAACTTACATTTCACTTCTTTGTTAAAGAACTAGGTCTCTCAGTACGCCCACTGAGCGGCATAACTTCTGAGTGTAGAGACTTCAGAAACAAGCAGTGCAAGGGCACATCTCAATCTTCCAGACCATCATGCAGCTCACCAAAACCAACAACAGGGCCTCACAGACTTGCATTTCAGTAATAAATGTAATAGCTCTATGATGAGAGCTTTGGTCCAGCAAACGCCTGACTTGAGAAAGGTCCCTCCTATTGAGACGGCTGGAAGATGTAGACTGAGATCAGTTTATGGTCTTTTAACCATTGTTGTATAAGTATGTTGTGAAGGCAGACTGCCCCTTTCTCTCCACAGCTTTGGGGAAGACATGAATTTTCAGAGGCAGAAATTTCTGACCATCCGGAAAGTCATCCCTCAGGTGCTCAAAAAAATCAAGGGTAAGCTTTTTCACAATATGAAAACCAGCAAAGACCGAAAGCATTTGCGCATGGCTTAATATCATATTTTTAAAAAGCAGTAATGCTGCTTGAGCCTTGGAAATGTAACAGTTATGTGCACAGATTCATTTCTAGGGCATAACAAATGTTAATGTGAGCTTGGCCTCTAAATTCCAAAGACCTAAGAGTTCCACAATCACTGCTTCCAGATGCCTGTTCTCTTCAGCCCTGTTTTTTCACTCTGCTAGAAATCCCACAAGAAGGGTATCCTAACAAACATCAGCAGCAGTTCTGGTGCTTCTGATAGGAAGCAAATAATAGTAATACAGTTTTATTGAAATTCCCATGTTATCTCACAGTGCTGAAAACATGCCAAAATTACATGAAAACATTTCCTGATCAGACTTATGCAAAATATTACAGTTGTTTTCATGGTCTTCTTCAGCAGAAACATAGAGCACACAGCTACAGAAATACTGCTGGGAACAGACATTAATTTTTATTTAGTACCTGGGCAGCAAAGCAAGACGATCAAGCCAGGACCTCCATATAAATAGCACTAGAAAGAATAACAAGAACTTCAGGAGACTGCAATTATAAAGCAGCCTGCTCAACTGCAAAAATAATAGCAGGTAAAGATCACACAGGGAGAAGAAATGAAGAAGAAATAATGAAACAAGATAAGAATTATACATAGGAAAGGTATAAAAAGGAATGGTTAAAGGAAAACAAAATAAAAACCCTATATCAAATATCCTGTGATATCTAGATATTCTTAAGCTATCTAGATGATGTTAAAATCTATTAGATATACTTAATATCTCCCACTAAATCTGTCATGCAACAATTTTAGACTGCCTAACACTATATGTGGCCAAGTCAACTGGCATATCTAAGTCACTTGTGAAGAATGTAAAGGTACTGAACTTGATTCAAGAGCTGAATCCAATAAAATACTGCCATTGACTTGCATGTGCTTCATGGTACCTCTTCAGACCTTTGCCTATTAAAATTATACACAGAAATAACTAAATATATATAGGTTCAACAAAGCAGTGTTGTACTGAAAACATGAAATGATAGAAGCACAACAGTTGAAGGTTTCTCACAAAAAAAAAATGCAGGCTCACACACAAAACACATCTGGAGGAAAGGGGGAAAAATTACCAAAGAAAATCTGAGTCAACAGTTTTGAAACAAAACTTTTTTTTATTACCCAAAAAAACCCAAAATCTGTAAAAATGCATGGTCAAAAATCCTTTCAAAGGAACAAAAAATAAATTGTTCAAATCTGCTTTCTAAAATACCTTGCTAAACAGGGACTGTAATTACCAAGCATAGCACTTTAGTGTATTTAAAATCTTTCCTACACAATTTATACCTGCAGTTCCTTTCGATATTGTCAGTCATCCTTACTTACTTTATACCAACATTATACAAGTGAGATTGTGTCCTCCTCTGTAATTTTTCCTTCTATACTCTCCATACTCTTTATACTAATTTCAGTTGTATTACCTCAAAAAGTTCTTTTACACGAGCAGGTATAGGAGTGTGTGTATATATGTCTATGTATATATTGACCTATCTTTATGCAAGAAAAGAAACCCCAAATATATTCACAAAATACTTTAGGAAATCCAGCAGTAATATTTAACAGCAAGTATTGGCTCGCCCATCTTCTTTAATTACTTGTAGGCTATTAAAAAACACATGGATTACAAAATCTAAACTCACCACTAAAACAGAATAAATCTGTAACACATTAGAGGAAAATACAGTACGTGTGTAACTGATTAGTGCTCTTCATGGGAGAAATTATGAAACACATCTGAAGATGTTTGTGGACCCAGAAGTAACAGCTTCTCAATCCTACCGGCAATTCAATTCTGATGTGTAGAGACCCACTAAATTCTGAGGTTTTTTCTATTTTTACATCACTCTGAAACTGAAACACGTTACATCTCTATCAGGTTGTCGCCCAGTAGGAAAAGTGGAAAATGAGATAAAACCCCCCATTATCCTGTTGAATTTCCATCGAACAAGGACCAAGTTGAACTCTCCGTTTCCACGCCCACCTGCTTCCAAGGAGATCCCGCAGAGCAGGCCATGGGGCAGGCACGGTGGGGCGCCCCCCCCAGGTCCTGGTCCCAGCCCCAGTAGTCCCGGTTACGGTCACTGTCCCAGCCCTGGTCTCAGTTACGGTCCCGGTCACAGTTCCAGCCCAGGTCCTGGTGACGGTCACTGTCCCAGCCCCGGCCACGGTCGCAGTCCCGGCCCCAGTTACAGTCACTGCCCCGGTTACGGTCACTGTCCCGATTACAGTCCCAGTCCCGGTCCCGGGTTACGGTCACTGTCTCAGCCCCGGTCGCGGTCACTGTCCCAGCCCCGCTCGCCGCGCTCCCGCTCCGGCGCGATGGCGCCACCTGCCGGCGGCGCCCGGAAGGGCCGCGGGCCCGCCCGGTGCTGCCCGCCCCGCGGAGTGCGGGACCCCGCCAGGAACCGGGAACCTGTCCGGCAACGTGAGCTGGCAGAATCAGTCCTAAAAGTCACTTGTGAAACGTGAAAGAACTACACATTTGTGGCACCCGGTGCAGACTGAACTGGGATCTCGGAACAAACCCAGACACTCTCATTTTAAGGAAAACCCACTGAACCGAGCAGCAACTACTTGCCAAATAAACAAATTACCTATTGGTTCATAAAGTGGATTGCCCAAGGCTTCAGGACCACACAACAGCAGCTTTAATTATTAAGCGCATCAAATTGAAAATAGCTGGTGGAAAAGAAGAAAGGACAGGAAAGAGACACCAACACACACACAAAATAGATTGAGAGAATATTAGTGAGTAATATTCTGCAAATGAACCAATTACTCATAATTAGCCTGTTACACAAACATCCCTCCTAACACAAGTGACCAATTTATTTATTTTTAGGCAAACAGTCACTGCCAGTAGTGAAGAATCACAATTCTTCGTAACAGAAGTATTAAACACAAAGCCTAATGCTCAAAAGCAATGAAAATGGGATGGGTTTATGTGATGCTATTTTTCATTCACTTCTTACTACCCTCAAGGGAAATATTCATCCCAATTTTTACTAACACTTTCTGCTGATACAGGTCTTTTCCTCATGACAAGAACTGAAAAGGAGAAAGTGTTCCAACTGACTGTAGAGTTACAACCCAAGTTTAAAAGACACACTCCTAATTTATTAGATGTTCTAAAACCTGCAAGGCTCCTCCTCCAAAGAAGCAGGATTTCTTCTGCTCCTTAATGTTGACTTTTTGCACTTGCATGGAGATTTAGACAAAACATAACCATCTGAAGCCTCAGAACCCCTAGACTGTCAGATTTTCTGCTAAAATTGGCAGCTACAGATCCTGTCAGGACTGAGGCAGCTACAGAACAAGTCCTTTGAAGTTAACACAGCTTAGACTGAAACAGCTATGAAGAAAGGAAATAGCAGAGGAACCTTCTCTTTATTTTTTAAAGCTTTTACTCGCAAATATTCACCTACCACTACGTGGATAGAAAGCAAGCCTCTTCTCCTGGTTAATTAGTAGTTGTTCTCTGTATGAGTCTCAGCCCAAGCCAAAGGAAACTTCAAAGGCCCCACTCATCAAACGCCACGGCATGAGCTCCACGTGAAGCTGCCAGTTCTGATCTGGTTGCACAGCTATGGCTCACACTGGGCTTGGGAGCAGATCTGTACAACTAAGTAATTGCTAAGCAATTGTGTAACAAAAGAACAAACTTCTATTGAAAAGATTTGGCAAAGTCACAGCAGTGGGCAAGATGAGAACTTGAACAGTCTGCCGGCAGCACAATCCTGATACATGTTCATGCCTCACATGACAGCATCTTCTTTGCCCACAATCTGTGTAATCAGTGGTTTTCCTCTTTTGTTCATTTGGCTTTTAATGTCCTTATCTGCACCTGTGACACCTGCAGCTTTAAAACAAACAAACCAGATCTAATGCAGACTGCTTAAGACTGTGTCAGAGTTGAGGCCTGGATTTCATTTTCTGGTTATGCTCTGTGACACAAACATTCTGTAGCATTCTACTGCCACCAGTACACAAAGGGAGAACAAAAAAGGTGTCAAGCTAACATTGAGGGAAGAATAAAACACAGGACATGATTCATAAAGGAATGCAGCCTCGAGACTTCATCAAATATTAAACCAATAACATCTTCACACTCAGTAACCAACATAATACAAATTTTGATGTACTAGTAATATATACTTGTGATCTATCAGATACCTCTCGGTCAATAAATCTTAAAAACTCTTAAGGGCCCAAGTTCAATTCTCTATTACTTTCTTCTGCTTCATCAGGGCTTTTAAAACAATGTTGGGCATAAACAAGATTAGTTATAACTATTTTGGAAGGATCATTTCACTTTTAGTAAGCTTGGTTTAGTTCTCTCCCAATGAAACAAAAATGAATAAACCAGGCTGTGATAGTCCCATCCTTCCCCAGCTGTTTTACCTGAGAGTGTCAACAGCTCTTGCACTCCCAAAAGGCACAGAATGATTTAACTGACACTGAGAGGGTTAAGAACAAACACTCACATTCTTTCATTCAGGAGTCATTCTCACATTATTTTGGGACAGTCAGTGGTAGCATCTATTCAAAAATCATGCAATCTGTGTTCTGCCTTCTCAACACCCTCAGATATAGGTGTGTATAATGTTCATAACATTCTTTTAAAAAAACAGAGTAACTAGTTCTTGTAGATCAAATGCTCCAAAACTGCATTTTTAAAAGGCATTAATATGTTCATTTATTTCAATTCACTTCAAGCTCTAATTCTTAAATTTGTTGTAGCTAAACAGAGCTGTCACACCAAGAGGCACTGACCTCAGAATTCTGCTTAAGGAATTTATTAAGCACTCCACATCACTGTCTGTAAGAGCTGTACTACAATTTTTCAGTACTTTTTAAACAAATTCCATACTTTTCCTCCTTTAAAAACATATTGTCTATAAACTCTTTCCAAATGGTAAAAAGACACTGACAACTTAAGTACTTTTTTAGAAAATTGTATAAAGGAGAACTATTAAACCAGACATTCAACCAGCATGTCCTCCTTCCAATTTCACAGATTTAAGTGGATTGCCATGATAATGTAACACAGCTTTAAGTAAATATCAGAATATTTCACAAGGATAATATTCCTCACTGTGTAAGAGTGTCCATTTCTCAACATGCTTCCATGTGTGCAGTCCAGTAGTATCAGGCATCAAAAATCCCTCCACTACTGACACCAAACCTACAGACACAAAAAAAGCTGAACATTCCAGCCAGTCATTTCCTGTTTCAGAATGGTAAAGTCCTTCAAAATCTATTTCTCCTTTCAACTGTCCACAAATTAGAAACCCACATAGGTAAGTTTTCATCATGGTTTTTGACTAGCAAAATGTCTATTACTTGCCAAGAGTTTTTTCATTCTTCAGTGAAAAAACAAATTTAGTGTCATTAAGTACTGTTCTATACTAAGGAATCACAAAACTAACTTAAAGTTATGGTATGTATTAATGCATATCATCTAGATATAAATACAGTATGAAAGCAAAATATGAAATACACTAAACCTTGTAGGATATTTACAATGACAAGGACCAGAGCTACTATTACCTTTAAAATAAATAAAACTGCTATCCACTGGCTTGAGAAACAGTAAACAACAAGGCAGACAAGAATTTACATAAATGTATGTGTTGAAAAGTATTCAGTCCCTGATATAACACAATATTTCAATCCTTTGTTTCCCCCTCCTACAGGGCAGTATCATCAAGCACAAAAGATGCCACAGAAATGGAAGTACAATGCCAAATAAACCCTACAGAACAAGCACAACTTCCTTTACATCTTCCCAATAGGTGGCAACAGAATCCCAAAAATACAAAGAAGTTTATAATTCTTTCTTCATCCACAAAGTAACAGAAACCCTATTACAACTTCAATCAATGAACTTGCACCAATAATTTTAATCAAATGAATCACTGCATCTCAGGAACAGAAATTCTCAGGACAGAACAATGTCAAAGGCCAGAGAATTCAGAGAACTGAAACAAAGCATTTATTAAAAAGATAATTGTTATCAAATACCTAATCTGATGGCTTATACTCAGAGCTTATCTGGGAGGGGCAGCGGGGGGGAAACTACCACAAGCAGGAATTGCAGTAACAAAATATTTGAGCACTACAGAAGAAACGTTAAGGAAGAAAGAAAACTCTAAACTACTTCTGTTGTTGAAATCCACCTTGGTCTTGAGCAGCATTTATTTACAAGGCTCAGGAAAGGAGTGGGCACTTTTAAATAAAATTTTCAGCTGACAACTTCATCACAGTTAAAGAGGTCCATATTAACTCCCTGATTCCTTGTAAGAAATGACAGGAAGTCAGAGTTCCTTTTCCTTGGCAGTAAAACAACTACTTTGTTTTTGTGGCACAAAGCTATACAAATCGTGTCTAAATAAGGACTACTCACTCGCTTTGCAGCGCAGCCACGTCGCGGCGCAGGGAGAGCGTCTCAGTGGTGATCTCCACCTTCCGGACGCTGCCGAAGAAGTCTGTTATCAGAACGTTCCGAGGCTCGCGCCGGAACAGGTCGGTTCGGTGCCCAGGGGTGGAAACACACAAGCTTTTTGGACAGACCTGAAACTGGAAACCAAGATGGACAATCACATCCTGTCCCTCATTCAACAGTCTCTACGTACACCTTCCAAAATGAAACGACTATTAACAAGAAAGATAAATGATACATATAACTTGCAATCATTGCAGTACAAGCTCCATAACTGAAAAAAATGGTTGAAAAAATGCATTAAAATGCATAAACATCTTGATTAAGCATTTCTGAAAACCTTTTTCCTTACAATGCCACTGGAGTTTAAAAATGCTCCTGTGAAAGCCAACCATCAATTACATCTAACTGATAAATGCACAAATATATTGCTGAATATAGATGCAACAATGCTACTATAACCTTCCAGAAGTCACAAGTGGGCATAAATTCTTCATATTTACCAAATGGAGGCATGCAAAATTAAGCTTTGGTAAGTAGCTATGTTGAAGGCTTCATAAAGAAGCAAAAATTTACCTTTTGATAAGGAAAAAAACCTATCGATCTTGTTTCTAATTTATAGCCTACAAATTAATGCATAGGATCTTCAAATATCGAAAGTGCTTTATTTAAATTAAGTTCACAGACATCCTGTGACACCTACAAACTAGCTAATACCTTATTATTTATTTTGTCTACATGGATAAAAAAAATAGATCCCCTATATCCTGTAGACACTGCAACACCTGAAAGACAAAACCAGCACTAGCAAAAGCAGAAGGAACAGTGACAGATTTGTTGCAGCATTTAGAACACCTGGCAAGACAGGAGGCATTAAGTAACAAGTTTGTTATGTACCCAGCAGACACTCAAGGCAATACAAATGCATGTTGGACACAAAGCCATTTTGCACAAGTCACACCACACTTGCCACAGCACAGATCCCCTAGTAATAATGCAGGTTATGTGAGTCCTTCACATTCCAGCCTCACAGAACATTTTACACAAGAGATTTAACATACAGGTCTAAGAATGTCACTCTCCACATGGGCTTCCTTAATCTTAAATTTTTCAAGTGATTTTCACAAACAGGTCCATTAAGCACAGGAACTAGAGCTCACATACCTAAATTACATCATGGGTCAGCTCTTACAAGGTTGCATCCTTATCACAAAACCATAGCTCCTAATCAGCTCAGTGCAAATACAACTTGAATTAGCCCAGATTATGACTGACAAAAACCTGTGAGTTTCAGGCCATACTTCCCAGCAGAAATACTGTGCTCAGCCTGACACAAATGCACAGGTTTTTGTTGCTCATTCTCTTTGGACAACAGAGCCCCACATTACAAAAAGTTTTCCAGACAGGAAACAATCTATTTGGCTTTTCTTCATAGAGAGCTGATTCTACCTTCCAATTCCTCCCTTCTGCTCCAGTTTCTCTTTCACCCCTTTTTAGCCTAAGCCAGTAAGCACATGGCATTAGACTGCTTGTCCAGGGAGACCTCAGCTCACTTTCACCTTTACCTGAAGCATACAAGCACACATACACACTCTGCCCTTATTTTAACAATTCCCAACTATCTTGTTGGCTGCTATCACAAAGCTGCTAAAGAAAAGATGGGGCAAATCAAACCCTTGTTATCCTCCCTGTGGTAAAAATGAACTAGACTCATCAGCATCGTGCTTCCCATACAAAAGTCATTTGTTAATGCACACACAAACTCCCTAAAGTTTTCATTTTCACCAAAACACTATCAATTTTCTCCAGCTTTGCTCCAATTAAGGGCACAAACATAAAAACTAAGTCTCTGAACTAAACTATAAAAAGTAAGTATTTGTTTTAATCCCACTATTTGAAGCATAAATTTATGCTGCAGTTACACAAGTAAGTCTCTAGCCAGGTTTTCAGAGTATGAATGTCCAAAAAAACCGCATCAGCACTGAAAGTGGGAAACAGATACTGCACCCAATCGATTCTAACCTGTCCCCCAGCAGTTTACTACCACAACATACTGATATGAATTTGAACAAAAACATGAAGTGGCAGTGAGAAGAAGACTTCAGTGTTAAAAACCTACCCATCCACTAGCACTCTGAGAAAGGACTGCAAATCAATTATACCACAGCAGACTAACACTAATAACCAATGTCTTCTCACAAAAAAAGCAATAGGCAAATGCTCACTAAGTTAAGCACATTTTTTCCCATGTTAATTTTTCGAAATTTTTTAAAAGTTATTTTCAAACAGAGCTAAACAACTCCCCCAACTTTATCTTAACTTTTCTAACAACAATTTAGCTATTTTATGACAAATGACACCTCATTTAGAAATTTATTTGAATCTTATTTAAAAAGTTCAAATGTATGACATTTCAAAGTAGTCTTTATTTTCAAGGAATTGTGACCAAACCTAAAGTCAGTCATTTGCACAGCTTTATGCTATCCCTTAGCAACACAGATGGAGCAGGTGGGGAGTAGGTGGAGTGGATTATGAAAAATGATGTATCACTCTTTGCAGGAATGCAATATCCAAATCCTAGGTGGATGTGAAGAGAAGCTGTTTCAAGAGTGGTTAGAGAAAAGTAAAGAGGTAATGGGATAGAGGTGGTGTAACAAATACACAGTACTTCAAAAAGAGAAGACATTAGACATATCAGAAGATCAAACAACTAAAGATC
This sequence comes from Irena cyanogastra, assembly GCA_013397155.1. Lineage (NCBI taxonomy): Eukaryota > Metazoa > Chordata > Aves > Passeriformes > Irenidae > Irena > Irena cyanogastra. The sequence goes on along the minus strand of VWZV01003010.1, from coordinate 150,189 downwards.
ATTTAATTTTAAAGCTAGGTAGTGAGTAACGTAAGTTACCCTAATCATGGAAAGCATTAACTTAAATTACAAAAATCAGAGTTGGAGAGTTAGATAGAGCACTTCCAGTGCCAGAGTACCTCCTGCAACTGTTGGCAAAAAAGACAGGTTTATATCCTTACCATGGACTAACCATATGTCATTTTGGAACTCTTAGATGAAGCATTGAAAAGCACCAACTCGACAAGTGGCCACATTTGCTGAAATGTGTGCAGATTATGACTCAGTACCTGATCACACAATGGTCTGGGTTGGAAGAGACCTTAAAGATCATCTAGTTTCTCTTTCTTGCCAAGGGCAGGGACACCTCCACTAGACCAGGCCTCAAAGTCCCATCCCACCTGGCCTTGAACAAATTATCACAAACCACAATACGTTTGTGTCCCTTCTCTTCCACTACCTGCAGATCAATGTATGATAAGATGACTTACATGATGTAAGGAATTTACCAGCATGGGTAACTTCCCTCAGCTCTTCCACACTATTTGGCATATATGCAAAAACACAGCTATCTTCTCTAAGAGCTCTAAAAGTAAACTACTTGACCAGCTAAAAAGTTTCTACACTTTTCACAATAATCAAATTAACATCCTCCTGGCCAGCCCACCTATACCACTTCCCAGAAAGTGTCTTACACAGTAGAAAGCACTGTTCCTTTTTACTACCTTTTATTATTAACACAAATTAATTTTCTGATTTACAGTGACGTTTGAATGAACAGGCTAGACAAAGAAACTTAATCAATAAAGAACTTGCATATTTTTCTTTATCAAGATTTATTTTAAACTTACCTGTATCCCATAATTAGAAGGTATTAAATTATAGGAGAGAATTTCGGTTCCATAGAAGTAAGTAAAAGAACCTTGAGTCTTAGCCACTGAATCAATTCTGTATACACATAAAATCTGCCAACTGTGGGTTGTTTAGAGAGAATTCTAGCACACATGCAGCAGTCAGGCTAACACCATCCTCTGTAGACAGAGGGTGGCATAAAACTTTTGAGCAGCTGCTCCTTTTACAGAAATGAATCAATGACAATGTGTTCTGTAAGCGGTGGCTCTTCAATTACTGACGTGGCACAGCAGGATTTACAGCTACAAAGTACCAAAGTATAACCCGTGACTACAAAGAAACTAGCATTGGAACACGTATAAAGGGTTAATAGAGCAAGTAAAATATGGTTAGTTTCTGTCATCTCACCAGTATATACGTCTCACTGCTAGAGAGGCATTTTCATAAATTTTGTCATATGTTACCTTGTTGGCTTCTTTTTTTCCTTCTGCTTCATACCTGAAATCTACAATAATGTTTGCCTCAGCTATAATTAAGTCCAAACACTGATGGATTTGCACCTATCTTGCTCTGGAATCTAAGCAGATATACAGATAAATTAGTCTCTGCAGGAATTTGTGAGTGTACTGTTAGAATTTTAACTGTTTAATCATCTTTGCAAAACAACATCAATGCCTGCTTTTCCACATCTGCAAAGTGTCTGCTATCCTGGTTTTAGAAGCTTCCTGCTAAAATATTTCACATGCAAATGCTTCATTCTATTGATATGAATATTTAATGAATACTTTATTATGTTTCTCAGCTAAAACACAAAATCTGGCTAATTTTGGTTATTTTTTTCTGGAGCCAGCAAAGCATGTTCAAATGAGGACAATCCTTGAAGTGTTACACAACTACATTTAACAATGGCAAAAAAACCCCCTCCCTCCAAAGCGGCTTCCAAGAGAAACAGCAGGAGCATAAAAAGTATTAAAGAACCTTACAGACAAAATAGATTAGTTTTGGAACTATTAAAGTCATTAGCATATTCATGAATGTTGAGTATTCTACTTACTAGGTCATTCATATTTGTCTGACTGGCTGGATGGATTTCTTCCAAGAACTCTAACACATAAAATGTGTATCTGTCCATGAGATGAACGCCAATCCCCAGGTCAGGTTGATGCTTTAAAAACAACACACAGCAGTTACTGGGAATTTGCAGGAGAAAACTCAGCATTCAGGAGAGGGAACAGAATGTAACAGCATGTTGCAAAAGTTAAGCATAATTTTTTTTGTTCTTAAGCAAATTATGCAAAGAAAATGGATAGCTGTGAAGAAACCTACTGCTGATAGGCCGAACAATGCAGTTCATCTATAAACTGTATCCTGGTAATATCTGTGTTTCCCAAAAAGGAGGGAACCCCTTCTTAATGGTCCAGCACGGATCTGTGGACTTTGAAAATAGGGCTGGGAGAGCAAGTGTGTCTTACAGCAGTGCATGGGTTCAGGTAATCCTGACCAGCTGCTTTTGGTCTGGCTGGGATCTCTCCTATGGCTCCTGTAATTCAGCTGGGATATAATTACAGCAGGTGAAGGTTAGCATTTTGTTTTGTTTTATATCAAGTATACTAAGTCCTAGATTGAATATTCCTCACACCCATCCCTCAGCAGTCTTCCCATAAGATTCCTTGCTATCCCTAGGCAATGCATAAACTGGCCAGCAAGCACAGAAATCCATCATTAGCCTGGTTCTTTGGGACAGCACACAAAACCAAGCAGGAACAGTACACTCACAAGTTTTGTCAAACTCCCACAAAATACCTTATACATTCAGCAGTTAGAATAAGGGTAATCTGTAGTCAAAAGTCAGCAGGAATTGTGCTTTTAACTCAGACATTCTGAAAGCTGTCATCAGGATCACATAAATCCACTTACTGATAAAGAATCTTCTCCTACTTGGCTGCTAGCCAAGGCCATTATATTGGGTGAATAAAATCGTTCATACATGGATGCTCCTTGACAAGTATCAATAATAAACAACAATTCATTGTACCTGAAAGAAAGAAAACAGCCTCCTTACCCATTTCTACTTAAACACCATATACATACTTTACTTTTTAGTTACCAGGGCAGCTGCTCAGAACCTAAGGAACAGGAGCTCACCCTAATCAGTTTTAGGATGTGAGTTTGCCCAAAGCAATACCTTTGAGCAGCTCTAACTGCAGGAAGCTGCATGCAAAAACTAAAACTCTGCCCTCTTAATGCCAATCCTCACACCATTTTATGGACGAACCACAGTACCACTGCTGCAGGTAAGCAAAGCCTACCAGTAAGACACACTTAAGAGTATGTTCAGGATATTCAATATTCAATGTCAACATAATGCTTATTTCTTACCTCCTTTTCTGCCACATTTGTTCAAAGGCATCAGCAAGTTCTACATTTGTGATTTCTTCAGAATCCTGAAATTTTAGGAAACCATTTCCACCATGGCCTGACAGAAAAATCAGAAGTCAGGCAAGGATGTAGGTTAAAGGAAGATATACAGCCTAGCTGATCGTCTTTCTAAAACATGGTAAACACAATTCTCTTTCTACAGAGACAAAATACAACAAAATAAAATATTGGTACAGTAAAAACAATACACATACACCATCTCACCTGGAAACTATACTGGCTTAGTACTGCTTTACAGGCATTTTTTCTTAATTAGAATGACATACTAAAACCAGAAAAGAAATCTTTTGGTCGATCCTTTAGTGCATTTGGGCTACTGATGCTTTCAACAAACCCATCCAACTGAGCAAGCATCAATAAACTGCACACAGAAACCTGCAATTACCTGTCATATATATTAAAATATTGCTCCTATCATCAGAAAGAAGACGTTTAGATCGTGGTGTGCTTGGTGGGATTCTTCCCGTTAAAACACGCAAGAAATTTTCGACAGTAACCTAGGAATAGAAGCATAAATTCTAAAGATAAAAATATTGATCAGCTATAGGCTGGGTTACAGAAATTAAATAATGGAACACTAAAATATGCAGTGTATCTAACGAGACATAGTATGGCGTGGTATAAATTGCATGGATATTTTCTGTGGAAGGTTTTACTTCAGGTTAAGAATCATATGGTACCTTTTACTTTACTCCATTAACATCAGCCTGTTGCTTAATTATATCCAATAAATCTACCACCATTATAATTTTTAAATACATTTACATTGATCTAAAAACCTGCCAACATATAGCTTCATTGTGCCAAAGCTGCTCCAGTACTCACAAAATGCTCTAACATTAGTGTGTATTGTTATCATGGAAAAACAAAAGTTTAAACTCCCTCTGCAACTCAGGAAAAAAAAACCACGATCAATTTGGTTACATAAGTCTGAGTGATCAGATAAGATCCATCTGAGTGGTGACTGCAAGACATCCTATGAAACACCACTTCCTTTATACACATGCACAGCTAAAATGCCAGCAACAAATCTACACTTAGGAAAAAAAGATGATAAAAAGAATGTAGCTCTATTCCAGTTTTGTGTCTTTGCTTCTTTGTATAAAGCTTCAGAGAAATAAAACGTCTACTATATACTTAAATACAATCCAATAAACCTTTAGAAATGATTCTACAGCACTATTGAACCAAGAAACTGATGTGTAATTTTGTTGCAATGACACTGCCTGGTATGAAGGAATATTACATGAAAAGAAAGGTGACAGAATGTAGATTTTTATACAGTAATTGCTTTGCAGTAATGATTAAGTCATGGCTTTTGTTTTATTTTAGGATTATATGCTTAATATTAGGAATTGAAGTATAACCTAGTAAACAATTCACCTGCACACCAAAATTTTCACAGTAATTTTTGTGTTGGCAAGATGAGACACTGAGCAGTCATTTCCTGAGAAATTTCAGTAACGTGATTCTATTCCATTATTTAAAATAGATACATTAAACATGTTTCTAGTCTAATGAACTTCAAATACAAACTCAAACATCAAGGAGGGGAGAGATATGTATTTTAGACTCATCAGCTGATAAAAAAAGCCCAGCGCAAAACCAGTAATATCAACGAAAGACTTCCTCAGACTTCACAGATGTTGCATAAATCTTTAAACTAACACTAAAAAATAAAGACTCAGTGTTTTAATTAAAGCACAGTTACCTCATAGCTTCTGTAATCCACTTCCACATCATCTCCATAGACATTTAGTTCCATGTTTTTATGACTAAACACAGTAGCAGGTTTGGGATTTCTGGGATTACATGCCATATCATCTGCCAGCATCAAGACAATGTGACTGGGAAAAATAAGGAAAAAAAATAGTTCAGACATTCTACCTTCACATAACAGTCAAACAGAAATTAGAACAACACTGTTCAACAATTACAATGATAGCTTGGAGATCATTAAAAAGATTCCTGGAACTGCAAGTGAAACTTTGCACAGTTATACCCTATTTCCCTATGGGCATCCTCAGTATCACAAAGGTATCACACACAGAAATGCAGCTGGCTGGCATTTATCCACAGGACTAAGTCAGGCCAAAGATGAGCATGAGAGTATCTGACATGAGCAACTTTAGTATACAGGCTAGCCTGGACCTAGGGGACCAGAGCTCTTAACAAAAAAATTCAGAGATTTTTAAAGGGCACTAATAACAACCAACCCCAAGAACCATGATAAATGCTTATTTTTTAGATACGATTTTGAGGTTTGTTTGGAATTTTTGGTTGGATTTTTTTTTTTGTCTTGCCAGTATTTTGAAAGAAGTCTCACAGCAAAGAAAGAAAAACAGATAAAATAAGTTTGTCTAAGGAAAAAACACGCTCAAATCCACATAAAAATTGCTGTAAATGCTAAATAAACAGGTCTTCTTCAATGTCTTGAGAGTGTTCTTGAGTGTAGTCTAAAGCATTGCTGGCTTTTTGAGATTAATTCCAGATCTTTGGATATGGATAAGAAATGGATCTTGCTACTGAACAGAAATCTCAGTCATGCCGTAGTTCTTGCAGTATTTCTAAAATTCACACCTATTTTGACTTCATTGGTGAAGACAGATGGATGCAAAGAAGATGAAAGTTCTCAGGTAAAGGCAGGACTAGTGACAGGATTTCTGAGGCAGTGCCGAGGGCACCTGTGCTTCAAAGGCTGCACAGGAGAGAGGACAGCTGCTCCTGAACAACCTGTGCAAGAACAAAAGGCATCTTTCTGTGTCTTTCAGCCCACAGCACTTCTGCAGTGCATTCCCTTGGATTTATAACCCCAAAATGCATCTAAAAACTGAGTTTCAAAATCCACAAAGCCACTCCTTTTTTTCCCTTTTTTTTTTTTTAAATATAATAAACACAGGGAGCAGGATGCTACTTACTGCCAGTGCATTCATAGTTGAGTGGGAGTTAACTGAGGACACCAATTGAGCAGTTTTTGACTTGGACAAAAAAAGGCCATAGTAATTCAACCTATCAGAATATGCATTTTGCAGTGATGAAGCAGGACACACTTCTTTAGGTGGACATGCTGGAGAAACTACCAGTCCTCTAAACTATCATTAAAAACCAGGACCACAAGGAATTCTGTAGGAGCCTATGGTACATATAGGTTATTATACAAGGATGTTGTCACTTCCACAGCTCTGTCAGAAGTAAATTACATTCTGAAACAGCTGGATGGAACTGTGCCAACACTGCTAGAACTTCCAGTAGGAACACAAATAAAAGATACTTCAGAACCTTCCTACTCTTGTTGTCAAAGAAGAGATACTGTTCTAACCCTTATGCTATCACTAGAGAAACACAACTTGTATGGAAAAAAAAAAACCTGGTTTCTCCAAAAAATCATGCAAAATGGATTATTTCAAGGTAACTGTCAATATATAGGAGTTGCTCCTATAGTTCAGAGCCTTTAAAGGCTCAATGTAGTTACAGATGTGGAAGTCTTACATTCTAGTACAGTCACAGTTACTGACATCTCCACACTAAAAGGAAATTAAAGTACAGCAAGACTCATCTCTCACAGTAGTACCATCACTGCTGAGTGCATTTAGCAGTTTTCACATTACACTTTCACCTATTTGCTAAGTGGTACATTTTAGTGGCTAGATCTAATTAAGCCTGTTCCAAATGGAAATTTTATTATGCAAATTGTTGTAATTTCCTTTGGAAAAACATTCCTGCACATTTCACCACACTGATGTGTTTGCATTCTTCCTTTTTACTTTCATCCAGTTAAACTGAGAAGAAAAATGTATTTCCATACTGCTTCAGATAGCATGAGAACTTTAGTAGCACATTTGCAAGAACTGGATTCACCAAGATTTCCTCACCTATCAGGAATGCCCAGTCTCTTGACACTTCTGTACACTGAAAGAGTGTTTGCCACATGACGATAATTAAACCAGAATCGAGATGTACACACCTTGAAACAAAAAAAAAAGCATATTAAATAGTGTAAAATACAAACTGGCCTGACACATTGAATCAGAAGAACATGATTACAGGAATATTAAAAAAAATAGTAACAACTCAGAAAGAATATAGTAACACCAAGAAACTCATATGTTATGTAAATCTTAGTTGTCCCAAAGCAAAACCTTCTGAAAATAAAAGTTTAAGAAAAAAGCATAGCATACTGACTCAAGATAAAAATGTCATAAACTCTTACCAAATATAGAAAGTGGCACTTTAGGGAATAATCCAGCAACAGCAAGTGGATAAGCTAAACTTTTTCATTTGCTTTCTCCTTATCAAATGGAAGAGTTCTCATCTCAATAGCAAACCCATTCTGGGAGCATTCTTCCACAAAGGCACAAGTGAATTAATTTATGCAGAAGCCACACACAGGGGAAAATGCATGAGGACATTTGCATTTATGGAGTCAAAGTAAGAGCAAAGTGAGCTCTAACCAATACAAATCTGAATACAAATTCTCAGAGTTCAATTTCTACTGTTCTAACAGGCAAGGGAACAGGGCTCAGCCCTTCCCTTTACTTACACACTTCCTAAATCAGGTTCTGAGTCAGGCATTTCAAAAGCTTCTAAAAGAGGTGACTTTAAAACCACAAAAACAGAGATTCAGGAAAAAGCATTTAGATAGTTTTTTAATTTTTCAGCTCGAAATGAAGAGCTGTAAGTTTCACTACATAGCATCTCATTCTCTACTCTTTTCATAATAAGAGTTGTAGCTTAAGTAATAATAAAATTCAGCGGAAAGGATCTCCTTGTGAGTCTATCATCCTGTCAGTTTAGGAATTCCAAAAAAGCCCACAGGAATCAGTCCATGAGGACATTTGCCTTTCAGCAAGATTTAATGCTCTGAAAACAAACTGTGTCCAATTTAGCTGAGACATTTCAAGGTACTACCATCCGCCCCCTGCCTCCAGTACCTCCCTTACAACACAGTGGAAAGTGTGTCTAAGCTTTAAACATAGTTATCCACACTGCAGCACATTAATTCAAGCTATTGATGAGGTGGGATTGCAGTTTGATCCCAGGTTTGAAGTGCCTGACAGCAGTAAACCTCTCCGTGGTTTACTGCTTAAAAAAATTAGTAGAAACTCTTACAAAACTCAGGTGAACCCTGAGAAAATAAAACCAGCAGAAAATCTGTTCAGCACAGAAAGTAACGGTCCTCGGACCTTATCTTCCACGTTCTTTGTGTGTTTTTATGGGTACTAATAAAAGCATCTATTTGTTAATAGTATTAAATACTATGTTATGTTTTAATAGTTTCAAGTCTGTACATTGTAGAATATAGAAATGATTCCTTCAATTAGTTACTGTTAACTTTCCTTTTATATTGCTCAGTTTTAGTATCTAGAAAACAAACAGCTGCTACTGAGTAATTACAATAGTGTTCTGAAACAAATTAGTCATTAAGACCTGAATTGTGATTAAGAACCAATTGTGCAGCATGATTCAAAGCTAATAAAAGTTACATGGCAAAGAAAAAAGGAATTAGGGTAAGAACAGTCTATCTAAACACTACGTTGCCTGAACTGATTTTATTCCCAGTTATTCACAAGTCAACAGATTGAATAAGAACAAAAATGAGATATAAATTCTACCTTTCTGGTCAAAGAGACTAGACTACCCTGGTATCAGAATTATACCTTTTTTCAATATGCAGTATGCTAATTTAACTATTTTAATGCTTTCAGAACTTTTGTTTTATGAATTCTGCCATGTAGCTAGACATATTGAGTGCTTGGAATTTGGTCATATTGAAAAGATAATTTCATTATAGTGTAATAAATTTGCAAGCAGAATTTCAAATGTATTCATTTCCAAATGTTTATATTTCCATTTCTTTCAAATGAGCACGACTCTGGAATGACTGTTGCAATTACGGCTCCTGATGAAAAACTGCCAACATTATTGGAGGAAAACAACCTGTACCATGCTTACCAAAACTGCCCAGTTATTTGTATGTCCACTTCTAAAAAATTGCTCTGCTTGATCCTGAAAGATGAAAAAAAGCTTAGATTTTTCAGCAATAAGAAAGAAATGACCACTCATAGTTTTGTTATTTCCACGACAGTGTTCAATGCATATGTTTACTACACATTAATACTGAATAAACCTTAGAAAAGCTAGAAGAGAGGTACTTTTCTTAACATTTGCACATTTCATGTGAATTAACAGCTCCAAATCTTTCCCTGAAACTTGCTAGAGAACAAAGAGGAACTATTAGTCTCTTGCACCTTAGTTAAAACCAAAAGCCCACACACCTGTACTCCAAAGGACACTCCAAGAACAAAATAATATGATTTATTAACCTACAGTTTCATCCTTAATGAGAAAAGAGGCTTGGATTCGATTCAATTCCATTCAATTTTCAAAAGCAGGTAAGAGAATCTGCAGTTTTAACCCACTTTACATCCAAGGCGGTTATACTAATCTTCCAAAATCAGGATCTACGACAGCAACCTTCTGTATAATCTGTGTTCTCTATAGTTCCCACTTTCCTTTGCAGATAAGAGGGCCCCTTCTCTTTAACAGAGAACATAAATCAGGACACAAAAAGGGGCTAAGACTTTGCAGAGGTAAGGGAATAAGTCTGTCATGGGGCAACAATCCAAATCTGCTGACTCTTAAATCAGACTCTATTAACTCTGAGGAGTTCTGGGATGATGCTTGTGGTCTTACACAAAACACACGATAACAGAAATAGCGTTGTACTTCAAGCAGCAAACAACTTGCAGTTTAATTAGTCATCCAGAGATTGTAAGAATATTTCTATTGTTCAGGGTGCGGGGGTTGTTTGGTCCTAGTTTTAATTAATTTCAAGCAGAACAACTTGTTAATAACGGAGAATTCAAAAGCAAACAACACTCCAGATTTAGCGTGGGCACAGTGCATTAAGCTAATTGCTGAAACATGAAATTACTCCCACCTGACAAACCCACTGGCACCTGCCGTATGCAAGCGCCTCGCACCTGCGGGACGGGCACCGGGCCGGGGAGCCCGCGCCGCTCCTCCGCCCTGGCAGCGCCCGCACCCCGCCCGGGGTACCCCGAACCGGCCAGCTGGGTCCGGCAAGGGGCATCACACACCCGCTACAAGTTACAGTGCGTGGCCAAGCAGAAACTCAACTTCAGAAACTCGCAAGAGGACGGAAAGTCTGGGGGGTTTGTAACTTTCAGCAGTTTGAACAACACACCGGCACCCTCAGCACACAGAGCCCCGCGGCTCCGCCCACGGGGCAGCGCCAGGAGGCTCAGCCCGCCGGGACGCAGCGCTGGAGACCGCGGCTCAGCATCGGTGCCGGCCGTACCGACAGGGCCCCTCCTGCGTGCCGCCAGCGCCTCCGGACAGCTCCGCGGGCGCGCTCCCTGCCTGCGGAGGGGAGGCGATCGGGACACCGGCAGCACCGAGCCCAAGGCGCCGCCCGCCCGCCCGCTCGCTCTCAGGCCCCGCCGCGGCTCCCCCAGCCCCGTACCTGGAGGCCGCCGGGCAGCGCTGCGCCGCAGCAGCCCAGCAGCAGCAGCAGCGCGGCGGCGGCGCGGGCCCGGGAGGCGCCGGGCACGGCAGCCGCCATCTCACCCCGCCTCCTGCGCGGGCCCGGCCGCCGCGGTTGCCGGAAGGGGGGCGGCGGCCTGTGCGCAAGTTCCGCGGGGCGGGAGCGCCGCTGGCCCGGTGCCGCTCCGGGGCTGTGCCCTGCGCGCTCCGCCGGCCCGGCGCCTCAGGAGCGGTGCCGGTGCTCTGAGTGCTTGGTCACGCACTGAGCTCTCTCGGCCTCCCCGGCTCTGCAGAGCCCGCTCCAGGCCGGTTTGGCAGAGCAGAGGCGGTAATGGCAGCCGATCCGGCCGTTGCCTTGGGCACACAAGTTCACCGTGGCTCCGTCATGAGCTGGTGCTAGAAAACACCGGGCGCGCATCTCGCCTTTGGCCTGAGTAGCTCCTGCGAGTGTAACAGCAGCCATTTCTCTCCGCCGCCTTCCGAAAATTCCGTGAAATCTTCGGCTCCGTTGGGGTCACTAAGAGGGCAGGGCATGGCGAGCTGTGAGCCGAGGGTGTCATCAGGTCTTGGCGGCCACAGGGCTGCCTTGGAGAGTGGAGGACACGGCTCGGGAGGGGGACCACGTTTGGCAAGGGAGGGAGTGGGATCTAAAGGTAGATTTTTTTTTTTTTCATGAAGACTTGCTATAGCTTTGCTTATAGTGCATGCATCCCTGAGAACTGACGCATCATCGAATTTTTCAGTGTGTTGAACCTCTTGGTATGATTCTTTTATTTCCACTATTTCATCTTGTCACTGCTTTGTTCAATTGCCTGATGCCTTCCGTTAGTGAAGATGCAGAATCTGCCCTGAACCATGGAAGCTATTTCCTACTCCATGTAATGTCACCAGTAATGGCTTTCTCAGACAGGAGCACATTTCCATGTATTGATGTTGGAATTTCAATAGCATCACGTTTGCTGTTTTAAAGCATCACTGGTTTCCTTGATAAAAATAATCAGCTGTTATTAGATGGTACTTACTCCCTTCAGAATACTATAGCCACCAGCTCCTGTTGTCCCTGATCGCTTCTGTGTGAACCTATTGTGAACCTACTGAGAAGTGTTACAGTTGTCAATGTCTCTTGGTGCCTGCTTGTAAGCTGCACTGTTTATCTTCTTCTTCCAGAAAGCGAAATAAATTTAGGGCTAAGCTTAAGCTTTTTTCTTGCCCCTTCAAATGCTTCTGCTTAGATCTCTTGATAATTCTCAGATGTGGTCAAGATGTGTCAGTAATTGTAACGGATAGGCAAGGCTAATACTAAAGGATCTCTCTCCAAGCATGTATTTATGCAGTTTGGTGAATTAATGAGTTGATTTCGTGTGCCTCGACTCATAGCACCTTTCTGCTCCCATGTGGAGTTGGCCAGAAAACGTGTGACAGAAGGTCTGAGCCTGTGACTGAACTTCTTTCAGTTAAGCTTACTTCCTTGCTCTTTGCATTTATTACAAATGTTCATCCTTTGGTAACATGCACCTTTTCACACAGAAATAATGCCAGCAGCTGTATCCTGATAATGCATTTTTGAACCAGACATAAATCCTAATGTTTGTACCATGTGAAAAATTATGTCAAATATGGCCAAAGGTGACTTTTGGCTTACCAAGAAACATTCCTGACATGAGAAGTAATGAACATCTTTTCAGTGAATAAAATTTAAAATAATCCTGTGTGCTTACAAACTCCTGATCCTCCTGAAATTTTTGTCAGAGATGACTATAACTTTTTCATTCTCTGGAATGCTAGACTTTATAGTTCTAATAGCCTTCTTTAAAGGTCACTGTGTATGATTTTCTACTTAAGAAAATAAATTGAAAAAGTGAAAAAAACCCTCAGGTGGCATTGGAATGATATAAACACAGGTTAAGAACCATAGCAAATTTTCCTTATGTAAAAGATCACTTGTATTTCTCATGGTTACATGTGGTTGGGTTTGCAATCACCAGAAAGGTTCAGTACGTTCCTGATGCAAAAGTGTAGCTGCAAACTCTTGGTTCTTGTGTCCCCTGGTGTCATCTGCCGTGTGTGAGCAGTGTTTGGATCAGCTACAGCCACACTGCAGAGGCTGCTCTTTGATTGTAGGTGTTCAGGTCCCATTGCTGCCTTTCCATCCCAGGGCAGAGGCAGCACTGAGTTAAGGCAAACTCAGTTGTACAAGCTCTTGGGAAGATTCCAGAAGAATGGCCATTATTCCCTCTGATTTAAATGCTGTGTAATACTGTGCATCACCTTCTTAGGTCTGTCTCTGGTTTGCCTTCTGAATTTCCTTAGCCTGTTTGAGTGTACTTTCCAATGGATCTAATTCTCCTTCATCTTCTGGCTTTTATTTCTTTACAGGCTCAATCTTTCTGGGCTTTAGTATTCATCAGACATGTATGAGTGTGCCAGTGCTTCAGGCATTGTTCCTGGAGGTGGTATTGCTTCTCTTTTTTTTCTCCAGTAAGACAGTACCAACAGCTTTGTCCTCATTTTTTTCATCTTTATTCCCTTAGGCAGCTCTCAGTACATACTTCCATGTCTGTACAGGATTTTTTTGTCTAGAAGTAAAGCTCTATGCTGTCTGCTTCTGTTTCTTCATTCTGCTTTGCTTCCATGCTAATAACAGTACTTTTCATGCTCTGTCTTTACCTTGACCTTTGCCACTATGTGTCTTGTACTTCATGGTGAATAATTAGAAAGGACACCAAATGTGTATCCCAAAATGATTTGTAATTAAAACAACTGTTTTAAAAGCTGCTGTAACTGCAGCTGGTATTCGCATTGGTGCACATCTTGATGCCCTTCCAAATTCTTTCCTCCTCCAGCAGGTTGCGCAGGCCCTAATCCTCTAATCTATACCCTCTAGAAATTGCCCTTTTATGAACCATCTGTCAGCTTGCTCCTGTCCAGGAGTAAACAAGTCTTGCTTTTGCTTCACTGAGGAGGAGCAGAAATCCCAACTGTAACCCCATAAACTCCTAAAACAGGGATTTATGATACTAGAGTTCACCTGACACCTTCTGATCACGAAAATGGTTTTTTCCTATACCAAAAATACCAATTAAATATTCAAATTTTTTTGGTATTAACCTTGATTGTATTACCTATTTGTATCATAGTGTATCTCTTTCTTCTTCTATACTCTTGATCACTGTTCTGTGTCTGCTTTAGACAGAAGCAGAAATCTCTTTTGTTTTAGACTTGTGTGTACTGTCTGATATTGTCTACTGTGTAAGAGAAAAATCTATCTTTGGCTGTATTTATTATGCTTCCGAAAGAAAAATTAAAAGAAGCTCTTGCAATTACATAAGTCAACAAGGGTGATTCTTAAGGAATCATCAATAATAGCTCAACTCTACTATACCACTTAAAAATGCAGATTTATTGCTTTCTTCATTTTGACTATCAATAGATTTAAAAAATGCCAAAACAAGTCTACTGTAGTTTGGTATTTCAGCTGATAAAATGGCAACAGTAATTAAATTATTGATTGATCTCACTCATTTGGGTTTTTCCCCCTTCTGTTAATGTAAGGCTGGCTTTACTACAGAATGTTCATACTTTGAAAAGATTTACAATAGCAAATTAATACTGATAAAAAGTAGGCAAAATTAATATGGTGAGAGTAATAGATACAGAACTTCCAAAGGAAAATTATTTGAAAGAAGCCTTGTTTCTAATTTTACTGAGCTGAAAGAGTTGTATTCAAGGGTGTTTGTCAAGATTCTCTTTGTACTCTGGCTAAACACAGTAGACCATACATTTCTGTTCGTCCATAGCATCAAGTGGCTGAACTCTACATTGGAATCAAACTAAACAGTATTTCTTACTGTTATTTACAAAGTGGGATTATAGACATAATGTTTTACAGGCCTTCTGAGGTCAGAATAGAACAGAGGCAAAACCCTGAAGCCTATAATGAAATTCAGTTGACATTTGTTCTTAATGAATTAACCATCTACCTTGTCATCAGTGCTGTTCTGTCATTAATGATATAAATATTACCAGGCATCGAATTTCCATACTGTTGAATTGTGTAATAAACCAGTATTTCATGTTCAGAAGACGTGAAGTTACCAACCATTCCAAAAGTTTATTCTGTTGATAAAAAGAAAGGTAAAATATAAGAAAACAAACATGGAAAAACAATGGCAGCTTATTGAGATAGTTTATTAGCTGCATCACATTTAGTCTTTGTCCATCAGTATTTTCCTCAATAGAAAAAACTGAAAATATTTTCTCAAATCATTGTGAAAAAGCAGTAAACCCCCCCAATGTATAATTTATTTAAAACATTATTTAAAATTACCCTCCCCATTGTATTTTTTTCATTAGTATTTCAAAATGGTTCATTCTCAAATAGCAAATTCATGGGCTTCTTAATTAGGAACAAGATAAGAATCTTAATTAAATTGCCCTAAATACAGCTAAATTTAGAACCAGTTTTACCTTTGACTTCAAGCAGTGGCTAGAACATAGTGTGGTTTAGAATCATTAAGAAGCCATCACGTTTATTCCCCTGCCAGTTCTGACATCTGTATGATAAAGCTCTCCTGTGTCCTGAACACACCAAGTACCTGAGTGTCTCAGGAAAGTCCTCCCTTGTAGGGATTGAGGTGAAGTGGATTCAGCTCTGCTGGTTAAATTAACTCAAATAAAGGGCAGTGTTGCTGATAGACTCATTTTAGCTCCCAAACCAATACTTAAAGCTATTGTGTGTACTCAAACTAGTCTTCAGCCTGCAATCTAAATATAACCTTTTGTCTTTCAAGTAATTGTCTTCATTTGCAAGCAAGGGGCTTTGTATTCCATTGAGGACTACTCATCAGCTAGATGAGAAAACCAACAAAACATTTGAAAAAAAAGGCTGAATGCACATCAGCTTTACTTGGAAAAAGTTAATACTATGAAAATATTATTAGAAATAAGATCTACAGTGAGCCCTGAATCAACTTTATGAAAGGTTACTCATACTCCAAGTACAATAACATTGATTAACGTTAAACATTTGTACAGTGACTAAAACAGAATCCAGTATATTGCCAGGAAAGGTTGTGCAGATCAATGTGTGATGGGTACTGAAATGTCATTAAACCTGATTAGTGTAAGAGTGACTTGAGAAGCAAAATTTAAGACAAATCCAAAATTAGGCCATTAAGGAATTTAAAGAAATATTCTCAATGAAAGGAATAACTTAATATTTTAAAATGTAAATATACTTTGTTGTTGTTATTAATGTTTATCCAGGAGTTTTGAGGATGAGTAGATTGAAACAGCCCAACAAATTTTTAGACAAAACCTTATTTGTACTTTTTAGAGCAGCTGCTCAACAGCGGACCAGCAAACCTTAATAATTTCCTGGTCTACTCAAACTGTGTAAAGGAGAGAGATCATTTTGTTCTCTCTTTAGCTTCATTTACCAGGATTGTGTGAAAGCTGCTGTGGATCAGTTGCAAAGTGCTCATGCTGAACTAAGCTTGGAGTATCCTTCAACAAACTACAAGTTCTAACTCCATGCTCTTGGAAATTAAAAGTATCCGCTTCTGTGAGCTCATTTACCGGAAACTCTTCCCAAGTAAAAATGCCAGAATGACTTCATAAATTGAAATCATAGTGCTTGGCAGCCAGATTTTGCTATGATTTATAAAAATTAAGACTTTTTGAAATTTCTGCACAGGTCAGTAAAAGGCCTTCTCACCATGACAATGCTGGCACTCAGTGCAAGGTGGAATTTTACTTTAAAAATTAAATGAGCTATTACTAAGCAGAAAGTCTGGAAAAAACAACATATTCAGCAAGAAAGTAAATCAGTGACTTGTCAACCCACCAAATACTTCCTTCTTAATAGTCAAATTGTATGGCCTCAGTTAATGAGGATATTGTGCAAACTGAGAAGAACTGCCCACACAAGAATGTGTTGCTGTGAAATCTGTGAAAGTTTTTCTATATTGTTTTGCAACTCATGAGTGAAGAATTCAAGCTCCTTGTTTTTACCTGTCTTTTATCTTTGTGCTAAGGAGTGTATCTTGATGAGATTTTTCTAACTGAGACCATCAAGAAAAAGACCTAGTGATAATTGGAATTACCAATGCATGGATATGTGCCTGTGACAGTTTCTGTATATCTGTCCTGTGACCTGAACTAGTTGTTTTTGCCGATAAATATCTGTATCACATGAAAATGTAAAAGCTACATTTACTGCAGTTTACATTTACATTTATCTTTTACATTTTAAGGTAGGCATTTGAATTTACATGTTCATTCAATGTAATTGATTTTTACATGGAGAAAAAACACCCATCAGTCAATCAGTTTCAATTAATCAGTGTCTTAATAGATGCATTTGCGAAAGTATTGTCTCAGCAAAAATCACCTTCTTGCACTTGAACTCTCTTAGTTATCAAGGATTTCCTTAAACAAAATTTCTCTCATTATAATATTATGTAAATCCTAAAAAAACCCCTTGCATTTTAGCTGCATGTGCATATTAAATATATATCTCCAAAAATAATAATACATCTCTTTACCAGGTTCAGAAATATAAGGATTCCAGACCTAAGTTTCACAAACAGAACAAATTCAGACTATTCTTTTCAGAATAATTACATCGAAATTATTATATGAGGTCAAGGGTACATAACTTTCCTTGCTACTTAGCTTTAGAATAAAGATGGTAATCATTTGACATTGTTAAAGGTAAAAATAATTACTGCTTTTTAGCTGTACGACACCTCTTACAGAAAGATCTCAAGGCAGTCAGTGTTAATTTCGTGTTGTCTCAAACCTGGATACTCTAAACACTATTCGAAAATTTGGTTTGTTGCTAATTTGTATTCATTTTTGTTTTTATCTGATTCTGTTTGCCTGCCTATTTCCAGAGGATTAGGAAAACAGTTTAATTTTTTAAATTGCTATATATTACCGTGTTGTAAGAAGCATTTTTAACACACATTCTTTTCTATGGGTCAATTTCTGTCACACAGGAGACTGAACATATTTTGCCTTCTTTATATCCTCATCTAGGAACCAGAAGAGTATGAACTATCTTTTCCATTTCATTCAGTAATTCTGTGTCTAGTTATGATTGTCTAAAATTGCCGTATTTGTTTTCAAATCCTTTTGTGAAATAAACTGTTCTTCATTCGTTATGCTATTTATCGCCTGTGAATTCTAGAGACAAAATATATTTTCTGTCTCATAGGAGATCCTCATATGTTCATGAATCAAAAATTTATTTTGGAAAGGAAGTATGTCTATGTGTGTATTGGTAATATTGAATGGCAAAATCAGGATTTTTTTCAGAAATTGCTCATATTTCAATAAAAGAAGTCAGTTAGGGAAGCTGTACATTCTACCTCTGCAGATCATGTTTCCCTTTTCCCTAGCCCAGAGGTTGATAGTGTAAGGTACCAGTAGAAAGCCAGTAATCAATAATTTTCAATCAATGTGTATAGAAAAATGTCAGCTACACTACAGGGTAATTCAAAAAACTATTTCCAAAACTGATTTAGAGGTGATTTAGCTGTATATTGTAAAGAAAGGAGTAATTTAAGGGCTCTTCGAATATTCAAGTCTTGTCCAAATAATACCAACTCAGTTGTAAGCCAGCAACCACTTTGTCAAATACACAAGAGTTAAAATAGTTTGGGGTTTTTTTCTTCATTCCTGAACATTTTTTAATAAATTAAAAAACCACAGCCACTGAGTTTCTCACTTGTACAGCTGTGTCATTTTATAGTAACCTGCCTCTGCTGATAAAGAGTTCACATAGGAGCAGAACTTTGTACGTTCTCCTGAAAGCGGCAATCCTCAATTAACTTCTCCTGAACCCTGCCTTGTGTCGTGACTCCAACACCCAAGGTAGATTTGCTTTCCAGAGCACAATTGCCTAATCTCTTACAAGGTATTAGTAAAACAGAGCCAAGGGTTCTGTGCAGCCCTGCAGTTCAACAGCTATTTCATTTTATTGGGTAGCATGACAAGAAAAGGAAAGGTCTTGGTGATTCAACAAGTGCTGAAGATTATTAGTAATTTCCAATGTTATAAACTACATGGTGTTAGGTTCTATCAAATATTAAGCTAAAACCTTTCCTTCCATTTAGCCAAAAGTTTTCAACCCATGCCACGTTGAACCTGAGTTCGAGTTCAACTCTCATGTGATAGTTTCATCAACAGTTATCTTTGCTAATAAGCCATCTGGCAGGGTGTCAGCTTCTATGGGAAACAGGTGTTTGATCCAATTATCATTTGTTATACTGTCAAGAAAGCATTCACTGAAGTTGGTGACTAAATTCAGCCAATGTTCTTGTATGTCAGCAGAAAGACAGGATGAATTTCAAATTAACATTAAAACATTTTTATGGTTAAAACATTTGCCAGTTTCTCTCACATCTCTCAACTTACCCCATTGTACCTTCAGGTGCAATATCTTTATCTTGCCTACATTCTATGTTCTGATTTGTATCTAATTATTACATAATGTGTATATTTTAATCTCTAGATTCTGCATTCTATTCATTGTAATGCAAGAACAAGAAGTTAAAGGGATGAGTTCAAGAACATTAGATCAATAGAAAATGACAGGCAAAATTAAAATCCTCCCCCCCACCCAAAACGTGTTCCTTACAGTAGAATTCAGAGTTGTGAGCCAATACTTGCCGAAATTCCTGTGATCTCCACAGCCTTGGTCAGAGAGTGAGAAAACTAAGATTTCCCAGGGTTGGCTTGAGACTCTAAGCAGTCCTAGCCCACACAATGATAACACCTGAAGGTGCTGGTTTTCCTTCTTTCTGTTTTTTTGTTCTCTCTCTAGGATAGTTTACTGAAGGGTGTTGAGCTGGCCAGCCAACCAGGTAGAATGTATTGATTAGTTGACCAATCCAATCCAGCTGGATCGGAGTAGTGTATGAAAGGAGAAGGATTTGTAATAAAGGCAGATTTTCCTGAAAACCCAGCCTTGGCGTCTGTGCCATTTTCTTATGGTTATAGTGACAAGTTACAGCCTTTCTGTGTCTAGAAAAGAGGGTTTGGACAGTCATTCCTTACTTTATTATGGAATATAAAACACAAAGAGAGCTTTAGCTCTAGAAAAACTAACAAGGAGAAGTAAACACCAGTGACTGACCAACATTTTGACAGCTACTGCTCTGTGCTGAATACTGGATACACACTGACTATGAAAATAGCAAACGACATTTTTTTACCAGAATACTACAGTTATCAGCATGCCACTTTAGAAAACAGAACATGCCAACATTATTCCATTGTGAATCCTAATTATGAAAAATTGCCATATCATGAAACAAGACTTTTTTTTTTCTTAAGATTTATTCTTCGGCATACATGTACCAACCATGTACCTGACCAAAATTAATGCTCCTCATTTTTGAGTAATGAAAAACAATCTGCACTTATAAATGCCTTTCATACAAGAAAATAGCCCATCCAGGAATCCTTCTTGACCCTAGGTAAGAACAAATTATATCAAATATAATTACACTTTTTTCCCTTTGACTTGACATCACAATGTTTTGAGCCACTGTAAAGATATAAACATCAAAAGATGTTTAAGTTTTCTCAGTGTGAGCAATTCCTGAAATCATTATGTGACTTTTCTAAGCCCTTCATACAGGAACTTGGTATTACTTGCAATTCATTTAGTTTTCTGTTAAAAAAAATAGTCAAGATGCTTATCTTTTCAAGAGCTGTACTCTGTGAAAGATGATTTTCAAATAGGGAAGATTTTCACTGTGTGACTGAATAACAAGTTACAGAAATAATGTCGTATAGCACTGGTCCATTTAACCACTGAAATAAAACCCAAATGCCAAGTAGCAGGAACTTGTACTTTCTAACAGTCTTGAGCTCCATAGTGTTCCCAAGATGAGGTCTATAGCTGTGCTTGAAATCTTTTCTATTCCCACAACTACCACCCACAAGTCATTGTTCAGTTCAAGCCTGTTTTATTGACTGAATTTTGCTGTGGTTTTTTTGTGTTTTGTTTTGGTAGTTTTTTCCTACAGCTACACAAATTCCCTTATCTCATAAAGAATAAACTAGATGAACAGAAATTATTAACAGGGGACAATACATAGATTAGAACCTTAAAATCTGTGGTTGGATCCTCAGGACTTTGTTGGACAAAAACCACACCACATTTTTAAGTTTTTGAAAATTCAGTATCCACTGATTTGGAGTATTTATTAATCAGTTACTGGAAAATGGTAATTTTATTTATAAAATAATCCTCCCGAAGAGCAATTTCTGTAACACTTTGGAGAGAGCAGAAGCTTCTGTTTAACTGACATAAAATAAAAGCAAAAAGCATCAAGAAGCTGTAATGGATGAGACAGAAAGTCTGTGTAAGCACTCAGTGTTCTCCCCAATAGTGAACCACTGTCTTAGGGACAAGGAAAACCTCTACAGGACCTCCTGCTTTTCATCTCTCAGAGATTTAAGGACTTTCTGAGATAATAACCTTGAATTTAGTAAGTTACATAATGCTGTACAATATCCTCATACTATCAAATTATTATAAGCCAAATCAAGGATAAAAACTTAAATACAAAAATATGCATTATAATTGGGGATTATTTAAGAAATGTTAACAAGACAAAAAAAAAAAGCATCAATTTGCCTTGAAAATAAAGATACATAAGGAAAAAAAACTTCTGTTGCAAATACTAGAAGCTGCAAGAAATATATGTGAGAGATTTAAGAACTGTTAAAAAATGAGAAGGGAAACAAAATGACATAAAACCCAATGATCAGAGGGGTGCAACAGCATTTAAAAGAGCAGCTTTTCTGAAGAAAGAGAGAAAATGATCCTTACAACATTTGTGCAATATGCTTTCATAGATTTATCAAAAGCAACTGAAAGACTTCACTACATATTTCTGTTCTGTATATAAATGATCAGATGATGTCATTATATCATAGCACGATAATGAAACATTCTCCACTAGAACTGTAGTCAAGTAAGTTTTATAAATAGTAGTGACTAAAAATAACTGAGTAAATCTGCATATTTGGATAGGTCGTATCAGAGTTTTAAAACAGCTGGAAGGGACAGGAAAGGGAAAAACTGGAAAGGAACTCTAAGAACTCTTGAAATATTTACATTCTGGCAATATGCTAGACCAGTACTTTCTAAGGATGGTGGCATAGGGAATTATAGCCCTGGCCATCTAACATGGAACTTAGTGAAAATACATAACTAGTAAGAACATACTGGAATATAGCTTATATGAAATGAAATTAATGCCTGACAATGCCAGTTTCTGAAATAAAGATCATCTCAGATCTATGCTCAAGTACTTGTTCAAGAAGCTTCCTTTTGGCTGATGAAGAAAAAAAAGTGCTTATCTGATGCCATTTACTTACTGCTGCAAAATATTTTCTTTAAGAAACCTGAGTGAATCAAAATTAATGTGTATATATATATATTTAATGACTAACTGACTGACCTCAAAAGTGAAGTGTGAATGGGAAATACTGAGTTTCTGTTTTGGTCCCACAGGAACCACGTTTTGGCTATGTGCTGTATAATATTTGCAGTGATTACCAAAACCAAAGAAAATCACTGGTACCAGTGGCAGGTGACAAAGACTGGGGCAGCAAGGTCTCCCAGAGGGGACAGCTCACTGGCACTGAGCACACTGATTTCTTGGTAAACTGGATGCAAGCAAATATAGGAAATCATAGATCAAAGAATAAAGTGCAGGTGTTGATGCTCCAGCCTAGGAACCTGAGAGAGAAAACTGTGGAAAGCAGAGCTGCTGGGAATCTGCCAGGTACCCAGCTCAGGGTGAGCCCTGTTGCAACACCACAGCAGGGCACAAATTCAGTCCGTCAGTGGGAAATCTTCAGCATGAGGGCAGTGAGCATGTCACAGGCAGGCTGGAAGAGCAGAACAATGTGTCCTGTTTGATGCCTCTACATCCCACTCAAGATGCATGTAGATAAACTGGACTGTTCAGGGAAGGGTCACAAGAATGATTATAATGTAATTGGAAAATAAAAATAACAGCTATTTAGTTTATCATAACAAATAGGGACTTGATCATATCATTTCCTTAAAATGTTTTTTCTCAGCAGATTGAAATATGCATCCTCAAACTTTTAAGTGGCACGATCTTCTTTCTTCCCTCCCATGTTCTATTCATCTTGGTGTCCTCAAAATTTACATAAAATGTTAATTCTGGGACTTACCGAAATCTAGATCCAGAAATCAGATTTTTCTTCGTTGATTTTTCACTACTTTTCAATTAGTGATTTAATTCACTTAAGTAACATGTTCAGGTACCAGTAGTAAAGAATAAAAGGTCTGTCAGAGTAGAAAAGAAAGGTGGGGGAAACATCAGGTTTAAAAAAAAAACCAGTTAATGCTGTAGCAAAAGGGTTCGGAAAGGGATTTCTCGTAAAAATGAAAAGATCATTTTAGCAATCTTGGATTCATTTATACCACACTAAATGCAATATGGGGCTGAAAGTAAGCTCCAAATTTACATTAAAATGCATACCATGTCTGGATCAGAAGCATATAATTCAGCACATTCTATTAAAAAGGCTGCACATAATTGGTTTACTTACAGAATCTACAAATTCAAACTGTCCACATATCAGCCTGTATAAGCACATCACTCCAAGGACATTGGTTCTGATTTAATAAAGACGTCTAGCAGAGCAGCAACCTGTGTGACAGATCCAGCCACTAGTGCTAGAACAGGCACTAGACAAAAAAAAAAATGTTTATAAAATACTGGGGTATTCTGAAGCGATTTTTAAAAACACAGAACCTAATTATGGTTTGACTGAAGGCTATGGGTGTTGCATAATTGGTTTAACCAAGAGGAATAGAAGGCCCAGAACACCATATCCCAGCTGATCCCTGAAAATACTGATTCATCTCAGTGCAGCTTCAAGAACAATGAGATTGGAATCTGCCCAATGGTGTAGGATCCATATGAAGTTTTCTAGATGAATTTTCAGAAATGTTAACATTCTGACAGCAGAATTTTGTTTTTTCCATTGTATCTTCTTGCCCTCCAGAAAAGGTAGGAAATAACTGAAGTGATCCTTCTGCCTCACTCAGTTCCCTAGAGAGCTGCCTGCACCTTCTGGAATAGGCAGTGCCCTGGAGCTCAAATGAATTCCAATTCCTTTGAGCGTTTTTACTTCCTGTGTTATTTTCTAAGGCAGTAAGACCACTTCACTCCCACCTGCACTCTTAATCAGTTACTTACACAACAAAGAGCTCACCTTCGAAGAGTTCCCTTCATGTTACCTGCACAACAAATAACCCAGCTTTTTGTGCACCTTTGGCTCATCTCTGCTTAATCCTTCACTGCCAATGTTCTTCAGGGCCTTTGAGAAGCTTCCACCTGCAACCCTCCTTCAACAAGGGGATTCTTCTGACAGCAAAGGCATAAAACATTGCTTCTAGAAGGAGGTACTGTATTATTAGATCCAAGAATATATTTTCCAGACACATTTCACACTTTCAGTTTGATAGATTTCCTAAATGGCTGTATTTGTTCTGAGGTGGTAATTTCTGCAACACAGAATTTGATTTTGTGCAACAAAACAACATTTTGAACAATAATGATGATGTGCATAATAATAATAATGCATAATTTTATAGCAGGACAGTTATTTCTGTTATTTTATTTTCTATTACCATTATCTAACTGAGCAAAATGCCTGGAAGCCTACAAGAAAAAAAAAACAAAAAAAAACAAGTAGGACACAACTTTACACAAACATATTTCACATGCCTGAGGAAGATGCCCTGGAAAGCATATGAAAGGAAATATTTTTCTATTGACAAACCAAGACATTGGATGAGATAATAATTTACCCATAAATGTTGAGTATATAAAAATATATATTCCAAAAGGCTATAAATGGAATTTATCCAAGACAATGATAATATAGATGATTTTTTTGTATCAAGAAACAAATTAAAAAATTACACCCACAAAATGCCAAAAACACAGCTCTGTGTTCCTAAATAGAATGCCATCTTCTATTAGCCCTCCTTAGCAAAGACCTTATTTTAAGAAAATATCTATTTAATTTAATTCCATCTTCCTTTTGTCAACCTTCATTTAAGATAATTTAAAAGTAATTATGTTTCATATCTTTTTATTAGGACATTGGAGCCTACTCATTTTACTCAATAAAAGTTAAGGCACTGTGCTTTTCAATGAATTTACATTTGGATGGATTAAAATTTTAGCAGAAGAAAGTAGGGTTAAAGCCACATCCATATTTTATGGGAGGATGAGAAAAACTGCAGAATGCTGATTAAACTCTTCAGCGAAGACCAAAGTCTTACTTGAACATATGGGAAGTGTCAATTCAGTGACTCCAGCTTCTCTAAGTAGACACCACTGGATTAACAGAAACTGGAGCTGGAAAGGCTCTAAAGCCAAACTGCAGAGACACTTCAGCAGCGGTTTTCCAGCAGCTTTGCACTGAAACAGGTTTGCCCAGAGAGCTGTGTGCCTCAATCCTGTAAGTGTCCAAGGCCAGGTTGGATGGGGCCCTGAGCAGCCTGATCTTTTGAGTGGCATCCCTGCCCATGGCAGGGGTCAGAACTAGATGATGTCTAAGGCCCCTTCCAACCCAAACCATTCTATGGTTCTATGGGCCATCCATCAGTCAATTGCTGTGAAGGAATATGAGTTGCTGCCCTTTATGTGGTAGCTGCTGGGAACATTTGGATGACTTGGAAAACCAGCCAGTCCAATTTGTCATTAGAAGATCATGGGACTGCCTTCTGGGCAAGAATTTAGTGGTCCATGGAATGAACAAGGAGTGGAAGCTACTCTGGAAGAAAAGAAAATATAAATTTGCATAAAAAGCTGGAGGCTGGGCTGATGGAAAGGAGGGCAGTTCAGCTACAGAAACAGCAAAACAAGGAACATGGCTGCAGCTGAAAGAGAGAAGCTTGTCAAACTTATATTGATCTACAAATCATATACAACGGGCAGAAGCTTCTTAAAAGACACCTGAGAAGACCTATCCATTTTCCTATCTATGTCTGAAAAAGGGGATGTACATACAGAAAGCAGTTACTCTGCATTGTTTATAAGCTTGCATTTTGTGTTAGGGTGTGCCTCAGTGCCACTACAAGGATATTCTCTTAGAAAGGTAATAAAGTTAAAACCGAATTGGAAAATCAGACTTGATATAGGACACTTCAGCAACTGAAATATTCTACTCTGACGTCCAGTGTGTCACAGAGTTATCACAGAAGCTACCCCCTACTTAAAACTTCCCAGAGTACATCTAGAATAATGCACCCGGTTTTGAGCTCCCCAGTAAAAGAGAGATGTTAATAAACCAGAGTGAATTTGATCCTTGTACGGGCCATACACTTACAAGTTGGACTCAATATATTCTGTGGTTCTCAGTTGAGTGGACAGCCACAAAGATGGTTGAGGCATGGAGAGCACTTGTTCTTGAAGATGAGCAGAGGGAGCTGGGCTTGTTCAGCCTTGTGGCAGGCTTAGAAGGTAAAAAATAGCAGCTCTCCGAGGCTGGACAGGAGACCATCATGGAAAAATGGAACCAGGCTCTTCACTACGGTGGGCAAGGAACAAATTGAGATATGGGAGGTGATAACAGGAGAAAACCCTTCTTCATGTCGAGGCCAGACAAGCATGGGCTGCCCAGAAAGGCTCTGCAGTTGCCACCCTTGGAAGGTTTTGCAAGATGAGATTGAATAAAGCCCTGGGCAACGTGGTCTGACCTCAAAAGCTGCCCTTGCCTTGAGCAGAAAGCTAGACCAGAGATCATTTCAGATCTCGTCCTGTGACTCGCCGATCACAGATGCTCATGACTGATACTAGTTCGTGGCTTTTTGCCAGCTCAAAGTGTATGAAACGTCTCGCTCCTCAAGACGCCCGAGCACCGTGCCAACGGCAGAGACCGCGTTACACCGGGAGGTTTCCAGCACCTCTGCGTTACACCTGTGCCCAGCCCTTCCCGCCGCCGCTCCCCGCGCAGCCGGGGGAGCCGGTCCGCTCGCTGCCGGGGCAGCCTGCCCGCGGCTCGGCACCAGGCACAGCCCCTCACCGCCTCCGCTCGGCGCCTCACCGCAGGCACCCCCCGAAACTTTCCCCGGCAGCCTGCGCACGCTCTCGCTCCCTGCCGGGGGAAAACGTGCTCTCTCTCGCTCCCTCCGTGCAGCGGACACGGGAGGAGGGCGGCTGCCTCCCTCCTGCCTCCCTCCGCCCGCTCGCCCGCGGAAGCCTCGCCGAGGCTCCCGCATTGCACCGCCGCGCCGAGCCAAGCGCGGGGCTCGGGCTGCCCACCCGCCCTGCCGGCGCCCCCGGCCCCGGCTGGCGGAATGAGCGCCGGCGAGGCGAAGGNGGGGAAGAAAAAGCCGCAAATGTTTAGTGAGGTTTTGTTTAGCTTCCTACAAGTTACCAGCTGCTAATGGCTGATAATTACTTCTCTGTGCAATGTGGATGTTTTTCCCCCCCGGATCAGATATCCTGTCATCTGTATATAACATACACACATGTATTTTCCCTTGTCTGTGCTGAAGCCAGACGTTTTTCTATAGATTTGAAAATTGCTGGACACGGAGCATGCTAATGTTTTAATCACACAGAATGTGAATGGTTTAACAAGAGATGCAGACAAAACTGGTTTCCTTGTTGAGGCTCAAAGCTTGAGCTAGTGATTTTAAAAAATTGGTGTATATCTTCTGCAAAAATACACTGTTAGTTGCTGTGATCAGTTAAGTACTATAGTAAGGGCACAGATACATAGAAATTACATCCTATTTTATAAGCTCAAATGTGTGTAAACACCAATTACTGTTTAAACTGTACATAACAACTGATCAAATCCTGAATTGGAGCTATTTATGTTTACTAATAATACCAACTATGACCCTCAAGTTTATTCACACAAAAATTAGGAAAAGCAAAAAGAACAGAAATCATCCTGAAAGACATGTATTGTTAAGGGAAGGTTGGATGCAGCAGTCTCATGGAGAGGTGAGATGATGACTTATGTATCACTTTGTCAAGGAAATGTGTCAGAAGAGGGCCTGGCAGTCTTTCTTTCACACCCCCCACAATGCTCATGGGTACAATGNTCCGCCCGCTCGCCCGCGGAAGCCTCGCCGAGGCTCCCGCATTGCACCGCCGCGCCGAGCCAAGCGCGGGGCTCGGGCTGCCCACCCGCCCTGCCGGCGCCCCCGGCCCCGGCTGGCGGAATGAGCGCCGGCGAGGCGAAGGAGTATCTGGCCCGCAGGGAGATCCCGCAGCTTTTCGAGGTAGGCGAGGCGCAGGGGGGAGGCGTTTTCCGCCCCGTCGGGGGGTGCTCCGCGCTGGGACCCCGCGGCGGGCAGGGCTGAAGGTGGCTGGAAGGACGGAGCAGCCGGAGGCTGCGGCTCGCGCAGCTTNGTGAAGAATTAATACTGTAGAAAGGGGATTTCTAATGGCTTGGAATTTGTGATCAATTAAATCAAAAAGCACCTATGAATTTTGGGGTTGTGGTTTTTTTTTTTCCTGATACTGATCAAGATGATATTTGAGTATTTCTCATGATTTTTAAAAATCCTCTTTTCATTGCTTCTGGAAGTGTTGACAAGAATATGGATGAGATACTTGTGGGTGCAGTGGTCTTTAAGAAAAAGACACATTTTAGTGATGTCAAAGACTACAAAGGATATGTAAATTTTGGGGCTCTCTAGCTTGCACATTGCTCTGTGTATACATGCCAGTGACAGTTCTAAGAAAAACGTAGAGAGATTTTTTGGTATTTTCAGGGTTTTTTTCAGTGCAAACAGACAACTAGAAAAACATAGCCATGAGCTTCCTTTCCAAGTAATTTTTATGGCATTGGCAAACCAAAATAATTTGATTTTTTGCAGGCCTCACTTTTACACATTGAATTGCAATAGAGAGTCTGAATATCAAGGATTGTGGTGTTTCCGTGTGCAAAGTAAAAGACAAAGTAAACATGCTTGTTTTTCCCTGGCATCTATCATTATAGTCTATGTTTCTGATCTTACATTTCAGAGCCTGTTGAATGGATTAATGTGTTACAAACCTGATGACCCAATTGAATATTTGGAAAGCTGTTTGCAGAAAGTAAAAGAGCTTGGAGGGCCAGAAAAAGTGAAATGGGACACTTTTGTCAGCCCAGAAAAGAAGACCCTGCCTCCACTCAATGGAGGACAATCTCGGAGGTCTTTTTTCAGGAATGGTAATGTTTTAAATTTTAAAATTATTCTATTTCTTCAGCTGTGTGTGGTTTTACATCCACTACTGAATCTGAATTATTTTATACATTCTTCCATAGCAGATTATGCCTCATTCTGATTATCTGTAGGCAAAGGAGTCAAGAATTCTGTTTCCTTGCTTTTTGGCATTTGTTTTTCTCCTGCTGTATTGGATGCTAGGCAGGAGAGGAAATTGTGATCAGTTTCCAGCCAAATGATGGATGTTTGCTGTGTAAGTGTTTAATGCATCAGTGGAGAGATTTCTTGTATCCTACCTAAAACATTTGCAAAGATAGGGACAAATATGACACAGTGAACTTGGCTTGCGTTTTCACTTGGTCCTTATGGATGACATACACACCAACTTCAGTGCAGTTACATTAAGAAAATGTAAAAGGTTTTTCTAGTTTAGATTGGAACTGTATGCTAATTTACTAAATAAAATATAAATTATAAACTCTTAGAAAAAAGTGCATCTCATAGAATCTAAGCAGATGTCATACCAATACCTGTAATTATTTTATTTGTAATGTTAACAGAGTAATTAGCTCATCTTTCAGTTGCCATAGTTATTTTTCCTTGCCATCCAACATTTCATGAAGATAATCAGCAAGAATACTGTCTCTATCTCTGTATACAACACGTATCACTAAAAGAGTCCTGCTTAATAGTAGAGGTTGTCTGCACAATATAAAGCTTTTCTTCTCAGAGGCCCCTGCTGAACTCAGGGTGCTATGGGCAGATGTTCATAGAAAACCTGATGTGCTTGAAAAAAAAACTGATGTGCTTGAAAAAAAACAGAGAAAACTGACTCTGGGTGGTTGTGATTTAATAAATCCGTTAAATAGAGGTAAAAAATATTTAATATAGCAACAGCAAACACAATGTAAAATGATGAGATATTTATACTTTTTGTATGATACTTATTTAAATCTGTGTACAGAACAGATTTTGTGTTTTCTGTCTATTTCCACAATTCCCAGTTTATCTTACTATTTTACAGTGATGCCTGATAACTCTAACTTCCCATACCGACGCTACGACCGACTGCCTCCGATCCAACAATTTTCCATAGAAAGTGACACCGACCTTTCTGAAACTGCTGAGCTCATTGAGGAGTACGATGTGTTTGACCCTGCAAGACCTCGACCAAAAATTATCCTTGTCATAGGTATGAAGGCAGCCATTTGGACAAGATTTTATCTCTGCTACTTTGCCTTTTGATTTGTACTGCAAATACATTGAATGCTTATATGAATTTAAATACAATTTTTCCATCTGCCATAGCAAGTAGTGCAGGCCAATTAAGAGTGTTAGTGCTGGGGATGGCATTCCAGCTGTAATAATTTTAGGGGTCGCAGAGAGCACCTGCACTTATGTTCTGTAAACAGGATGTCTCTTAGCAGCTGGAGAACTCATGATTTGCTTATGAGCACATCTGCCAGCTTGATTTCATCTTACCTAAACCTGGTGCTTGCATTTCAAGGCAACAGCACCATGTGGATCAAAGTGCTCTTCCAAAGCATACTCGGGATTGAACGAAAACACTCAGATATACTCAAAGCTGATCACAAAAATGGGGCATTTTAAAATACTGTGTAAGCCAGCTCACAAAGGTAATAGGGAATTGTTGTCCTCTCTACTTAGGCCCTTGTCAAATGATTGGTATGTCCAGTTGAAGTGAGAATGCACGGTCACTAGTTCATTGCATTGGTAAATTAATCCCCAGGTCCATTTGGCAAATGAATCCTGTTCCAGCTTCACAGAGAGTGAGCACTCAGTTCACATTGGTTAATTGTGCTCTCTCCCAAAGTTCTCTCTTGTGAGCTGTTTAGTGTTTTCTAAGCAGCTCATACTTTCCAGCCTCAGACAAGCAAAGGTTATTATAAAATAGCTGCAGGTTAAGTGTAAATCAATATTTTTTTCATTTCTTGAATTTAAGTCCTTTGCATCAGTTTCCTTATCTAGGTAGTTGTCTTTAGAAATTTTACCACCAGGCCTAATTATCTGATTCTCTGGATGGCGTAAAGAGTTACAGCACAGGTGCCAGGTGATGGAGAATTACATTTTTAGTGTATAAAGCTTTATTCATATTAAAGAGAGATACTGCTTCCATAACAGAGAATATATGTAGTATAATAAAAGGGAACAGAAATGCCTTCTCTGTACTACAGAGTGGAAAGTCTAGGAACAGCATGTCCTCTAGGCTCTGCATCCAGCAGCTCTCAGAAACGAGATACTGGAATAGATTGAAAACAGAAGACCAGGAATTTTTTTAAGTATCTGTGATATGCCAAAGCAATTGCTGAAGGCATTTGAATTTTCTTAATCTTTTGTTTCAGGATTACAGATTTCAACACGCAAATCTCTCTATGTATTGCTGAAATGTGAAGATTGCAATTAGATGGGGAAATAACACATACCTTTCTTTCATCTTAATTAATTAGCTACCCTTGCTTTTCATAAAGCAGAATAACTGGCTCCTTTTCAGTGACCACAGAAGGCTCTTAATGCATCAAAATCTATGTAGTTCAATTGCAGCAGAGTGATGAATGAAGGTTTTATTTAAGTGAGATAAAGAGAGATTGGCTTTCACCTCTGGAACTGAGTGCGGGTGTATTTGAAGTGAAATCCTTGAACACCAGCATGCAGTGAACAGACTGTGGATTTTACAGGGCTTTTCTTGTCTCCCATTTATATAGGGTATGTTGTAAACATTCCACAAAGGCTATTTCAGGTTTATATTCCCACCGAGTTTCTCTGAATCTATTACAGTGTGATATGATAGAAACACAATACTCTATGTAGCTTAGCAGCTATTGTCCATTTTTGTACAGTATCTAGACAATTTCTCTCAAATTCAACTTTCTATTGAGAAAGCACATAAAAACACATGTTGGAAAGAGTAACTGAATAAAAGAGAAAAAAAAGTATACTGTTCATTTCAAGAGATATTGCACACAAAACGTGTTGCATATCAGTTTACATAAAATGCAAACAAAAAAAAATCAGTGAAGTATTTCTGTCCAATTAGTGATAACTTATCATCCTGCCTTGCTCAGGTGGTGCTGGTCCCAGTCACTGTTAGGGACAGAAATGAAGTTAAAGACCTGTCTTCTGCTTCACGTATTCAGTGAACTTTTCTTTATTGATGCATTAGCCGAAGATCTTTTTAATGCTTCCATAAAGGTTTTTACAACTTCTTTGCTTTATGAAATCTATCATCCTTATAATGAACCAGGTAGCTCCAGGGCTAAAGAGAACTCACTTATAAAGGTGGAGGCTTTGTTCTTTTCCTGGGCTTGCAGAAGAAACCTCTGGTGAAAGATAAAGCTATACAGATACATAGTGAGTATATGACTGGATTTTAGAAAAATCAGATGGAATCAGCCAGGAGGGCACTCATCTGAATCAATGGAAAAATTAAGTTTCTAAGGCATTATAACACTAATAAATGAGATTGTGTTTAAAAATGTGCTTCCTAATACACTTTTAGGAAACAAATTTGTACTGCAAATATAGCTCAAATTTAGAGATCTTAACCTATTAATTATCTGGTATCATTAGCACCTTAGTGGAGTATGTTTTTAAGCTGCACTTTCTTAAATATATTACTTAATATTAATAGAATACATCTTCCTTTTGAGATCAAAGTGTAAGGGCTAGATCAAATACAGTACTGTCAGAAGGCAGCTGCCTATTGATTTGTTAAATCTAGTCCACAGATTTTAAAGTCAGAAGTATTTTCAGAAATTTTATTATTAGATTAATTAATTCTGAATTTTCAACGATACATGCAAAATTGAAATAATGAACAAAATTAGATCAAAACAACTGCTTTAATAACACCTTTTGGGCACACAAGTCTTTACCTGAAACCTAGCAAACATAATTTTAGATGCAACAAGTGTTCCCTAGTCTAGACATCTTCTAGAAATATGTAAAATAATCATTCTTTCCTTGAGTAGCCTATCTCAGAATAAGTAAAAAGAACAAAAAACAAAAGTGATTTGATTTTTCTTTCTTGTGAACAGTTTGTCAGTGTGATTTATCAAAGAGTCAGGAATGTATGCATAGTTCAATAAATTATTATCTGCTGTGCGAAGTAATTTTGTCCTATCACTTTTCCCTTATTTTGTTACCTGAATGATTCCCCTCAGATTGTAAAGAGATAATACCATCTTGATATTATGTGTTTGGATTGATTTAGATTATGTGTTTGGGATGTGTTTGGATTGATAAAAACAAAATGTGTGGGACGTTTGTGAATATTAAACCAAATACTTTATTAGCTATTTTCTGATTGCAGTTCAGATTGAAAGAACAGAAGTGCTGAGCTACACTTTTCTGTTTTCTTTTGTTTTGTTTTTTGGTTTCTCTTTACTGGCAAAGCAAAGCTCTCCCTAACAGACATATGAAGTCTATCTGCTTTTTTCAAACACTTTTTTTCAGCTATTTTATGCTATTACCTGATGTTTTATCAGGTATCAGTTCTGGTTTTCTGGCATCTTTTGTATCTCTGTTAGAACATGAGCACTATTTTCCTTGCTTCCAATTTTTTAAATTTTCTGTTTTGCATTTTTATTGTTGTTGGGTGCAACATAGTCTGTTTCAAACTTGTAAGGTTTGGTGAAATGCATTTGTGATGGGGAAGGCTGAGCATGAAAGGGAGCAGGGGGAACTGGAGCAGAAGTGCTTTATAGCCACTTCAGTGGAGATGATGATTCCTACTGTATCAGATGCTTGCGTACCTACAGAAGGGGAACATTCTTTATCCTGACAAAGAGGATAGATAGCTAAGCTGTCTATGAAAGAAAGAGTCCAAGCTGAAAAACTAAGCCCATCTAGATCACCTGGAATTGCTGAAATGGAAGAATAGCTGTAGAACCTAATGCAGTCTGCTGAAAGAGGGAAACTTATGTCTTTTTATGACAGAAACAGCAAGTGAACTAAATGACAGAAAAAGATTTTTCAGTTATGATCTTATTCTATAAGATACAGTTTGTCTTTCATTTTTTTACATCTGTGTTTTATGAACATCTGTAGCTGTATTGTCTAGTTGGATGTTACAGATAAATGCTTGTAGAAACATTATTTAAACTAATTGGATAATGATAAAACCATTTTTTTCCCCCAGGGGCATAACTAAACTGTGGGCAGGGTATGGGACCATGATAACAATGGGCACATTTCTCTGTGCACTCTCTTGAAATGGCTCCTGGTCTGAGTTTCCAAGGGCAGGGGCAGCATCAGCATGGCAGCATTGGGGCACAGAGAACACCAAGTGACTGCTAGTGACACTGAAAACTCTGACAGTGACTCTTGAGTGCAGGGTAGAGCCTGCTTACACAGAGAGTGCCCTAAGCATACGTGTACAAATACTGTAGAGCTTATCCTGCAACCAGAACTGTATTGATTATAAAAATGCTTAAAAGCTATTTATGGGGATAATGTAGATAATATAAAAAGAGTTGCATGATTACTAACAAGAAGCTCAGTGTATTCAGATTTACTTTAATTGCATTGCTGTATTTTTAAAATTCATAGAAAATGTATATTTTTAATAAATCTTAATTATTTTTCTGTTGAAATAAAATTCAGTGTTCTCACAAAGAATTCCCCAAACTATAGCTACTTAGGATTGATAATTATTATAAAAACATTTGATTTGGGTTTGCTTTTTTATACTCTTTAGTACCATACATTTTTCTATATATAAATACTTATTGTTATGAAAACAATTCCTTGGTTTTAAATATTGGGTTCCAGATTCTCTGCACATCACATCATAACGTGTCTTTTTATTTCAGACTAAAAAAATGGGACATTTGATTGTTTTAGATGCATTCTTGCTGCTGCTGTCCAGCTCACCTTCCCTGCAGCTTTCCCTGCTTTATAACGTAGCTGTTTTCAGTGATTTTGATACCCTTTCAGCCTGTGCTGTATATATTGAAGGGTCTCTTTATTCTTCAAGTTGTCTAGCAAGCTGAACCTAATTTCTTCTCTGTCAGATGCTTCAAGCATCAATACCAAAAGCTGGTATTGCATAGTTCAATAAAAGTCCTTATACCAAATCACTATGGAAATATCTCAGATGATTATTTAATTATTTTTTTTTTTTTGTTTTTGGGTTTTTTTTTGTTTTTTAAAATAAGGAAACCTCAGAAGCTCTTGCGAGCATATTTAGGAGCAGATTTTATTAGTTCCATTTCATGACTAGTTCATGGATTTAATTGGCTTATTTAACCAAGTATGATTCTTTCTGACATGAATACACTTCAGATTATCTGGCTCTATCTCTGGATTCATACAGTTTAAGAAAGGAATAGTTCATTTGTCTGCTTCTCTATTGTAGATCAAGAAAAGCTCCATTCTAGGAATGGCTTTAGAACAAGGTCAACCTCAAAGAGTACTTATTTTTATTTTGCAAGTGGATTTGTATTCTTTTTTTAAATTTCATTTTACAAACTGTTATGTTTATGATCCAGTAGACGAGACACATGGTTGGTAACATGTCATGCCACTGTGAGATCTACTCTAATAATGCTTGGAAAATTGGTGCCAATAGCAAAGATTTCACCTGTGACTGGGTGATGAAAGGTTAATTTAATGTTTTGCTTATGATTCACACTAGGTGGCCCAGGAAGTGGTAAAGGAACACAGAGTTTGAAAATAGCAGAACGTTACGGATTTAACTACATATCGGTTGGTGAATTGTTAAGGAAGAAAATCCACAGCACAAGCAGCAATAGAAAATGGAGCCTAATTGCCAAAATAATTACTACTGGAGAACTGGCTCCTCAGGTACAGTGTTTCCTATGTTCATATTTACTTTCATTACTTGTAGTAATGTGCACCATCAAGAAAACTTCCTTTACGATATTAAATAACAAACTTATTTTCTCTCTGGAAGGAAACAACCATAACTGAGATAAAGCAGAGATTAATGCAGATCCCTGATGAAGAGGGGATAGTGATTGATGGATTTCCCAGAGATGTTGCCCAGGCAATCTCCTTTGAGGACCAAGTAAGAGATTGTTTTAATTCTTAAAATAACTTACACATCTCTATAACAATTAAGCTTGTTGATATAATCAGTCAGATTCCAAGAAAGAGCACTGCTTTTTAAATCTTTGCAAGTACATAATTACAGGTTGACAAAAGATTTATGTTATGTCCTGTTGTCTGAACACAGACTATTTTGTAAAAAGACAATGTGATAATATAACCAAGAATCCAAGCCTCTTGTCTCGTAATGAAAGTCCTCTCAAGATGAAGAAGAAAATCACATGAAATCTAACAGTGAATATTTTCTGTATCTTAATGATTTAGAAAGTGGAAAAATATTACATTTCCATATCTATTTGTTCAACATAATCTCCATTAAGAGAAACATACTTAAAGCAATGCATGTCTTCACAGTGCTTCTGGTGTCAAGTTTATTACAGGGCATTGAAAAGATGAATAAAAAAAAAGGTTAAAACTACCCACGCTTCACAAGTTTTTGTAAACCAGAAAGCGTGCTTTTTTTAGACAATAAGGTCATTCTGGTTATTCTAAACTACAATTCTAAGGTTCAGTCAGCTAAAACTGTATTCCTGAGTACTACTGCGATGTTGTTTTCACGTATGTATTTTAAACTAATCTAAAAATACTTTAATTCAGTGGAAAAACAAACAGCTGATGTCATTTTCTGATTGAGTGCTGCTAACATAACAGTTATAGTCACAAGAAAAGGTTGTCGTTTCAGAGCTGAATTCTTAGAGTGCCTTCATGCAGAATGTTTCAAAGTCTTTTACGATTGCTGGTCTACTGCTTTTTCTGTACTTCGAATTCTAAGCGGCATTACCAAGGCAGAAGTAACAAAACAAAGCAGCTAATGAGGCATTTCATTAATGTGCTTTATAAGGTATTATTCTGGGCAAAATTTAGGAAACTGAATTGAGGAAATTAAAGGAAACAGACAAAATAGTTATTACAGGAAATAGCAGTGACTGCCAGCTCTATCTCCTTATAATTAACAAAAGGGAAGACTGACTATTTTAGAAGTTAAACAGCAGGAATGTAGACTTAATGATAATTTCCTTGTGTCATTTTTTGGTCCATTGTTACAGTGTGACCTAAGCGCATTTCTTGGTGGCATAATTTTGTGCTGATGTTGTTTTTGATGAAAGAATGGGGGATAGGAAACTGGAGAAAGTGACAGGAATTAAGTTATCCTAGGCTCAGATTCTCTTTCTACTAAGGAAAACCAGTTAAATAACACTTGATTTTAGTCATAGAGAGTTCCTTCATTCTCAGTCAATTGGGATTTGGAAATCATACTCCTCAAGGCCTGATTCTGCCTGAAAGATAGACAACTAAGTCTCTAAAGTCCAGGAGCACTTCATATAGGGACACCTTTCAATTTTACCTGTTCTAAAAAAATACAGGAAAGAAGGAATTCCAGGTCTTTTATAGGAGCATAGACTGTTCAGACTCTCCCACTTTCATCTTTCTTTGCAGTTGACCTGTAATATGAACATATCTGAGGCCATGGAAATAAATGTACAAAAGCTATACATATTTTAGCATTCAATCCTATATCCAGATCTCCAGTGAGATATATTCATATCTCACTATATATGCTTTATCTTGGATTTATATTTTAAAGAAATAAAATATACTTGTTTCTTTAAAATTCTCTGTTTAGTAAGCCCTGATGCTACACACCTTGGTAGGAATGTTTTGTGTAAAGGAAAAGGGACTATCAGCAGTTATGGTACTGAGCATCTTTCACAGGCTCACAGTCACCCATGGCATGTCAGGTTATTTACATGAAGCATGCAAACATTTTCCAGGCACTCAGAGATGCCTCAATAGGAAGTGCAATTGAGTTGTGGAGAATTAAGTAATTAACTGTTGTGATAATTTGTCTAGGTCTACAATTAGAGACAGGAGGGGGTTTTCCACAGCTGGGAAATGGTACAGCTTTCTTTCTAGCACTGTGTAGAACAGAATTGTTCTCATTAGCCAAAAGTGACAAAGTGAGAAATAATTAGCTGAAATTTCAGCAAAGAAAGTTTTGATTAAATAGTAGGACAATTTTAATTAGATCTACTAAGCAATGGAACATCCTTTGAAGAAAGTGGTGAATCCCACAAAACACAAATTGTACACGTGCCATATTCTTACAAAGACATTCCCTGTAGAACACTGAGATCTGTTGATAAGAAGTTCTGAATAAGAATTAATTCTTATTGCTATCACTAGCTTCGTCATGAGCAAATACTTTTTTCTACAGATGGTCCCTTAGAGACCATTGCATGCTTATGTACCTGAAAACAGCAGAAAAATTTATGTGACACGAATTTATGTGATACAAATACATTTATGTGATAAATTTATGTGATACAAATTCTTTACCATTGTTTACACAAACACAAACTCCAAGTTTATCTAGGTAGTAATACAAAAAATTAATTGTGGGGGGTAGCAGAAAAGGAAAAGGACTACTGAGGTGTCTGGTTTCTCTTGAAAGCACATGTAAAATCTAACTGTGCTGTGTTTGCAGTCATTTTAATGTAACAAATAATTTATGCTAAATTATTTCCTTCAGTCTTATGGCTCACAGAGCTGTTACTAAAACATGACACTGGGCTTTCACAATCTCTTCATCTTGTGGAAAAATCAAATGGTTACATTATATGTGTGTTTGAGCTGTAGTTGCAGCACCTGTCCTGCATAACATTCTGTTACAGAAATACATCATGACAACAACTGCTTGTTAAACTTTGCTTGTAATTGCTCTTGGTACTACCAGCACATTTTTATCCCTTTGACTAATCCAAAAGTTGAACTTTTCTCTGGGAAAAAAATGTTATTTTTAGTAAACTAGTCAAAGCAAACCAACTTATGCTAAAATTCCCATACATAGGTATAGCTAAAAGATGATGATTTCTTTCTTATTATGTTGCCAGACTCTAGTGTGGACAGTAAGTTCTCAAGATGTTGCTAGGCAGAATTGTATTAAAACACGTTGCATCTCAGTGACTAAAGTGCCTAAAATAAAGCAATGTATCATTTGCAGCACACACAGTATTTCTCTTTCTGCTCAGATCTAGAAACCAGGAGTAACAAACAGTGCTTCCATGCAGTAATGTCAATTTGGAATGAGTGCATTAGAAAGCACTTTACACATCACAGGAATTTTGTATTTGAATTTAAGCTTTCCTCCCCTTCTTTTCTATTGAGTTTTGTAAACACTGTATTCCTGTAATCCATATCTTTTGAGCAGCAAAGCAGTTTTTAAGATAGCATCAGTGACGTTTTCAGAGTTTCAGCAGTCCCTACCAGCCAGCACCACATTGGCCATTCTGGTCACTTACAGCAGCTTCATTTCTTAATGCTGAGCAACTCATTGCA
This sequence comes from Irena cyanogastra, assembly GCA_013397155.1. Taxonomy (NCBI): domain Eukaryota; kingdom Metazoa; phylum Chordata; class Aves; order Passeriformes; family Irenidae; genus Irena; species Irena cyanogastra. Next base: position 110,744 of record VWZV01003010.1, on the reverse strand, counting down.
GCCATCCTGCAGCCTGGAAGAACTCAGCCATGAGCTTATCTCAGTTTTCTTTGAACTTTTAACCAAGTCGAAATAAGTCCTGTATTTTTCTCTTTGAAAACTGAGTTTAATAAGTAAATTCCTCTTATTGGAAGTCTGGGATTGTTGCCAAGTCCTGACCCTCTCATTTCTTATTTCCAGAAAGCAGAGTCGATATTGCCAATACTTTTGATAGGGGTACTTTTAAAAAGCTATGAAGTTCCAAGCAGTCATAGTTGTAGGGAAAAAATGAAAACAGGAATTTTAATGTCTTAGAATCAAGCAGGACTTCCAGTTTATATAATCCTTTTAAATATATAATAATTTCTATATTTTGCTCAGTTTGAACTTCTTCTGCATAGCAATGGAGATTTAATACTGATATATTTAGACTTTCAGTTTGAGCCTAGGCATAAAGCTGTCCTAAACCACAAATTTCTTAGGTATCCATGATCTCTGCTGAGTGCAAATAGCAGAAGGGTGTTTAGGTTTCAAGGACACATTTGAAAATGCCAAGGAGAAGATGGTTTATTTACCATTAACCTGTCATCTTGAAATTCAGCTAGTCACCTGCAGTCCCAGCATGCTTAAGCATGTCAAATATCCTCCTGTCCTGCAATGCTGTAATAAAATGCCTCTGACTGGTGTATTGAACTCCAAAGGCTTGTGAAGAAATTGCAATTTGACTTTGTGTGTAATCTCTCACATTTTATCCTTCCCAGGAGAAACAATTAACTGTATTTTACAGTTAATTTCAATTACTGCTTTGGTTTGTTTTTTTCCACCACTTCCAGTCATTCATGAGTAACTTTCCTTCTTTGTTAGTATCAACAGAGTAAGTACAGATGTAGTTTGCTTAAAATATATAAACTAATTTTTTTTAATAGTGAAATAAATGTAGGACAGGTATTAGAATCAATGGATGTTCATTAATTAATGTAATTTAATTGGTTGATAAAAGAGGAAAACTATTTTTGTAGGAATTATTTTAAAAAATTTTATCTTATATGGCCTGGGTGGCAAGACTATATTTGAGTAAAATCTTAATTTAAATAATAAACAGAGGAAATAAATTTCATCTGATTATTTGTTTAAAATACTCTTAGGAATATTCATAAAAGCATATACTTCCAACGAATAACTACTCATCTTGGCTGTAATTTGAGTTAATTTTTAACTCCCAGGTATATTCCTTAGGAAAATTATTACAAGAATAATTGTGATGAAGTAGAACTGACTGTGTAGGTGGCACAAGATAGGATGGTGAGAAATGCCTGGGTACTTTCAGAGGCTGAGGACAGCAGCACTGTTCCTCCAAGGCTGATCCTTAGACCTGCAGGCAGAAGCGATGCCCGCGGTGCCCTCCAGGTTTGACACAGGTGTTTGAGGCCAGTTGCCTGAGGGTCTGACTGCCAAGCTCCAGCTCTGCAAAGAGCTTCTCACAGAAAACCTGCTGTTCCCAGCCAGGAGTGTGGCCTCCAGAGCAACCAGGGAGATGAACACAACCTTGTTGTGAAGCTTCTTAAGGGGAAAGGAGCTGTTTTTTGCGATAGGTTTTTGTTCTGGTAAAGATTTTTTTCTGTACCATGGCAAATGTGTCATCTTTATTTCCTCTCCCCCTAAACTTCTATCTCCCTTCTCCCTGATCTCTGCTTGACTGATCCAGGTACAATCCCCTACTGAATATGTACCCAGAGATCTGTGTGCGGAGGGGCAGGACTACCACATAAGCAGTCTGCTTTGCTGTGGTTCCTTTGTTCACTGTGTTTTCCCTGTGAATTTCACATTGCTCTCTTTAAGCCAAGCCTGACCGGGAGGCCTGTGGAATGGTCTTAGTATTATTCTCTTCTCCCCTGGAAGCTGGACCAATCTCTAGAGAAAGATGAGCACTGGTTCAATTTTCTGCTGGGTAAGCAATCCTAGGCTTCAGGTTTCCAGATTTTCTGGGCAAGGGCTCTTCTCTGCTAGTCAGAGTAGATAAAGGAGAGCTCCTTCATTGCAGGTCTTCAGGACAGGACCTGATGTTCTGAATTCAGAGTGGATGCAGGTGCCTGCTGAGCAGTTCTGAAGCAGAGGTCTGCCCAGTCCTTTCTCCATTTCGCTAGCATTTGTGTTAACAAATAGGATTTTTATTAGTTAGCTGCCTGACAGAGGTGAAAAGCTGAATCGCTTGTTCCCAAAGACACCAGTCTGCCTAATTACGTACTCTAGGCAATTTGCTGGAAACTTATTTTCTAGGCAGTATGAATATGGTTCAAAAGAAGCTACCAGAAAAAGATTCTATCAGCAGGATTCGTTATTTGACAACATGATTCATGATTTTGCATTTCTAAACCAAGAAAAAACTATGCAAACAGTCTAATAACCCAGCAAAGATGGAACTATAAAAAGCAAATAAGTAATTACAAGGGAGAGCACACATACAAAAGACATAAACCAGCTTGCTAGTAACCTTTACCAACACGAATAAAGTGCACTGTTAAATTAATGGCAATTGTTCATGAGCTGTCAGTTTTCTCAGGAGTATCTAGTAGAACATACCAGGAATTAAGAAACAGAGCATTTTCATCTTTTGCCTAATGAGGAATAATGAGAGAGAGTGTAATCATCTAATTTCTAGCAAACAACCACACTATTCTCACTAACAAGAGGAGATGTAGAAAATATCCCCAGAGAAAAGAGAGCATCTTTCCACTTATACTGCTTAATGTCAATAACACCATCAACTTGCATAGAATTACACTCAATTTACTCCTGGTTCCAGTTTAGGAAGGAGATTCAGACCCAAAGAGAGTAGGATTTACTTACTAGTAAATATGATTCTAAAAAATGAGAGGATGTACCCACCAGTTTTATTCTGAGTTGATGCCATATGCTCTTCATCTCATTTAAAATGAAAAACCAGAAACCTGTCTGTTCCCATAGGCAAAGATTCTCCCTTCGGCTGAGTTCCTGTTAGTAAATAGCCAAATTCCCTTCCCTGAGCCCCACAGTCCTACCTCACATGCATTGCTGGACATGAATAAAACCCTCTGCCTTGAGCACAGGATGTGTGTACTGGGGGAAATCAGCATGAAGGAATCCAGCTCTTCTGTCTGTGTTGGTTCAACTTTTCTATGAGCTCGGTCTCAGAACAAAACTTATTCCCTAGCCATAAAACTCAACAACACTTAGTTGTGAGTTTGAAAAAAGGGTTTGTTTTCAAGTGAGTCATAAAAACCCTTCTCCGTTGTTAGGAAAAAAAAGCAATTTATACTCGTATTTCCATAGGAGAATAGATATGTTTCTAGAGAAGTAATCCCGGATGACCATACATTCTACCCTGTTACATTGCATCTAAAAGTATTTATAAGCAAGTCTTGCAGGCAGGTACAGTTGAGGTAAGTGGAAGTAAAGTGGTTCATGAAAACAGGAGTGAAATATCAATAGCATTTCAAGGGTATATCATGAAGGTTGTAAATGCATGTAGGAGAAATAATAATATTAAGTGCTATTAGGTCTGTATGCCTATGCATTCGAGACAGATGTCACCCTTTTGTGCACCTTGTGTTTCTTAAATGGTTTTCAACTACTTCCTGATGATAAACATGAGTATTCTGCAGGTAAAAGTTGAATTCATAGAGACATCATGTAATCAGATTCTGTTTGAATTCCTACCTCAAATATGCTTGAATTACTTTTTTTTTACACTTCAAAAAATCTTTCAGACAATACTTCATTTGAAACTAGGTTTCTTGAACTGACAATTTTAAAGCATTGTTTTCATTGACGTGTTATTTCTGTGACTGAAATATATTTCAGATTTTAAAACCCACAGTGTCATAAAAAAGGTAAACCTAGTACCTGTGATTCTGATAGTGTCTTTTGTATTATTGCTGTTGTAAAAATATTTGAGAAAAATAACAGTACTCAGATTCTGTAGAGAACTTTCAATTTTCAAAAGCAAAAGGAGATAATTAACCCTAATTAATGATTTGTCCAAGTCATACCTTGTTATTATCCTCATTTTACATTTAGAAAAAGAAAAGAAGGAAATTAAGCCCAGGGTGCCCAGGGTGTGTTGTCCCAATTTCTTAAACAGTGACTTCTGCAGCCAGTACAGTTTGAACTAAAAGCAGAAGAGACCTGATGTAACCATGGTGGCACTTGGATCCTTCCCTTCCTGTGAGGCTGCACTTACCCAGCCACAGTTTCTTTAGAGAACTGAGATTGGCTGTGGTAAGCTGCACTCTCATATTTGTGTGAGACAGAAGGAGACCCTCTTCCTTCAGGGCTGATAATTTCATGAGTGGTCTCTTTATTTTAGGTACTCTCTGTAAGATTTGGTGCTGTACATGAAGTCTTGTGGTGCACAAAAGCTCCAGCCCTGCACTTGAGTAGGTCTGGTATGACTTCATAGCCCAAGCAGGTGCTGTCCTGAAGTGCTGAGCATTGAAAGTGAGGCCAGCTATGGCTTGGAACATCTGAAGATTTCTTACCATCTTCCTGCCACTATTATTAGGATACACAGAAATGGAAGTACTAAATAAAAATACTCACTTGTATAAACTCCTTTTGCCCTCCACTTTACTAGATCCCTGATTGCCAGTTGTAATTTCTGAATCCCTGTGTAATGTATGTTAGGAAGCTTCAATAAGCTGGATATCCACACAGGGGCTTGAGATGTGTCTGTGCTCAGTCTGCTGCGAGGTACATCAGCCATTCCCTTTCATCAGGCAGTGTTCGGTGACTAACAGGCTTTGAAATCTGTAGTGTTTTCTTTCAGAATCTATCTGTGTCATAATTTGGGTTTTTTAGTACTCTATGCTTTTTGAATTCCCAAATTCTTCATTATTCTTCTATTACTAGTGAAGCAATCTTAATTTAACTGAGCTATTTTTAATAATGTTCATATTGCATGAAAGTCTAACACAGAAACTTACTTTCATAGTGTTTCATGTGAATAATTATGTGCCTTAAAGCTACTATGTGGTAGTAAAATTAACTTTCATAATTAATTCATTCCATGACCAGACAGAACAACTCTGTCTGTTTACAATAGTCTGAAAAGGGAAGAGAAAGCTACTCTGGTTTTGTTGACTTTGAGGTACGTGTGATAGAAGTAGGAGAGAGCTTCTTTCCCACTGGAAGTTATTTTAAAAAACCAGGTTATAAGGTTAATTGTTTCAAAATCTAATAGATACTAATAAATAATTACCAGAACTATTATCTTTGTAGTTTGTGTGCTCATGTCTCCAATCATCTACAATGTGTGTAAAAAATAATTCAATTTTCCCTTAAATCCTATTTAATTTTCTGTAATGATAAAGAGGCCACCATCTTGCTTGCTAGTGCTGCTCTTCAGACTGTCCTTTACTGTTTGAATGTGGCTCTGTTTTTTCACTACTTTCTGCTTCCTCATATCCATATACTACTCTGTCAGTGACCTTGTTTCTAAAGGCTAATGACCACCACCTCAGGCTGGAGAAGTTGTATTGTTTTCTTTTGACTTCCTGAGAACCTTTTTGTACTCAGCCTGACAGTAAAAAAGGCCAATACTTCATGTTGTATTCTCTCAAATGACAGAAACCCATCTTAGATGGGATTTTTTTTTTTTTTAACGTAGTTACTAATTTTCCAGTTTGTCCACATTGGAAGTTTTGACTATTCAGGCTAGAAATATGATTGTCTTTATGCAATTTAACATCCTTGGTAGAGACCTAGACAGAGACACCATTCAGAATATTAATTGGCTTGTTCTGGCCCTCAGCAACAATATATTATAACTAGATAATTAACATAAAGATATAAATCAGCTATTATTTACACCGTAGTAGTTAGAATGCATGTAGATGCTTTAGTGATACTGGTGTATAGCTCAAATTTGATTTTCAAATTTACATTGCATCAAGCTGAACAAAGACAAAATTATCCTATAGATAGAAAATATCAGCAGAAAAATGTCTGTTTAACACTCTTGAGTATCCACCATCATTTGCATTGTAACTACATTATGTCATTTCTAGAATAGGAAGCCACTGTTTTTACTTTTATAAGTTAAAATTAAAGTATGAACTTTTTTGTTTGGGTAAGTAAAAACAGCAGAAATTATTTTGTGCTTGTATGTGAGAACAAATAAATCCTTTCTAATCTGCAATCAGACAAAAACTTGAACTGTTTGTTTTCATCTTAAATGCTTCTTACAGAGAATTCTAATATGTTTTAAAAGACAGCACTAAGCTAGTGAAAACTTTAAGGAGAGGTAGATTTCTTTGCAGCAAATGGAGGAAAGAACAAAATCAGATGTTATGACTAAAGTTTATATACATTCATAGCTGCATTTTAAAAATCCTGCAAATTCAGGTGTCTGGGTGACTTTTGGGTGAGAGGAAACAGTCTCAGGTTGCACCAGGGGAGGCGTAGATGGAATATTAAGAAAAATTGATTTATGGAAAGGATCGTTAAGCATTGGAACAGGGAAATAGTTGAGTCACTACCCCTGGAAATATATAACAGATGTGTGGAGATTCTATGGCTTCTGGTTTTTTCACCATAGGTACTTAGTGGTGACCCCCAAAGATTACCTGTGAACATTTAGCTGTATTCCTAAGAAAGTGGGTCTCTCACTGCTTTCCCCATATCAAGCACCAGAGATACTGCTTCTTTAAATGTTTGATAGCATCTCATAAAGAAGATTTAACTGGGAAAGAGGTATAGTTCAAAAATTTTTCATTATCTCATTGCTATAAGGCTTGACTTCCTGAACCACAGTGCAGGGATGGGTGTGACACATACCAGTGCTCACCACACAGACTGAAAATGATAGGGGAAATTAAAACCCTTTTGGCTGCCCCACCCAACCTCTTGAAAAGTGCACAGAAGCTTTAGAGAGATTTAGAGAAATAGAGAAAGTGTTATAAGAAACTGGCTCTTGGAACCAGTCTGTTTTCACCTGGTCCTAACCATCAGTTAGCCTCAGAGTGGCTGCTGGATTTTAAATACCACCTTACTTAAAGAGTTTCCAGATGGAAACCATGCATCTATTTTCCTCCAGAGTATGAGACATCTATATTTTGCTCTTTAAAAAAAAAATTAGGTAGGGGAGCCTTCTTGTAATGCAAATGACAAACATAGCCTAGAGGTTTTTGCTGTGAAGTAAAATTATTTCATTAAACATTTTCCTTACATATCAGGTGAAACAAGTTGACTAACCTCCACATAAGATCAAGCGTAAGCCTACAAACTAGCCATAAGCCTACAAACTTCCCATAAAAAAACCAACAGAAAATTAATGACTACATCAAGTTCCAATTTATGCAAATGTAACATATCTGAGCCTCACATAATAATGGAATTTCTGAGTCTGTAGTACTGAATAACCAACTTAATCAGACTTCTTGAATTACTCTTTCCACAGATCTGTACCCCAGATTTGGTGGTGTTTCTGGCATGTTCCAGTCAAAGGCTGAAAGAAAGGTTACTGAAGCGTGCAGAACAGCAAGGGAGACCTGATGATAACCTGAAAGCCACTCAAAGAAGACTAATGAATTTCAAGCAGAATGCTGTCCCACTGGTTAAATATTTCCAGGAAAAAGGGCTGATTATCACAGTAAGTCCTTTAGTGTATATCTCTGAAACCTTATTTGTTGTGGCTGTACTTGGCTTCTTGTACCTTTTGCTTTAAGACAGGCTAGAGGAGTCTAATTCTCTTTTAAGTTGATAGCGTGCCTACTTAAGTAATTAATGAAGACAAAAAATTCATTGAGCAGTTGACAACAATTGAATTATTGGCATGTTCTAAGTTTCAGGCTGTGTCTGGTTGTAATAACACACAGAACTTGGTACCACATGTGGTGTGAGAGCACAGATGGCCTGTTTCTTTTCTTTTGATATCCTAAGTAGTTCACATTGCTATGTGCTCCTCACAGCAAGTGTGGCTGATTCTGTGTGCTGGTCAGACTCATGACAGGTCAAAGAATCCTTAATTGCAAAGTCATCAATTGATATTAGTAGTTTTAATGATGTACTTCAGCATCTTTCTGAATTTCAAGATGAAAATCCCAGGAAATTATTACATTAGCTTCTCCAGAGAGTATATGCTCCATTTTAGGATTTTGATTAACTCTGTTTTCAAGGATGAGAGGACTAAGATTCTTGCAAGTTTTCCTTTATTGTTGAGGAAGTGTGTATTTTGTGATGCTCCTATAGCTTTTGCAAATGCTAATGGAATGCATTTTTAGCTCCTCAGGAAACATGTGCCTTTGTGCATAAAGCAAGTGGGGCATCTGGATAGAATTGCATTTCTGTAATGAGACCTACAACAGAAGACTTTGTTCTTGTGGAGGTTTCATCTACTTTTTAACTCTGTTTCTTGAGAGTCCTGAAGATAATTTAAATTTCAATGTTCACCTTAGATATCCTCCTTTCTTTTTGAAGAAAGCAGATGTTTATGATGGGTATCGAAGTGACAACATGGCATATGAAGATCAAATTACTACAGCACAAAAGAAACAGCATATACAGAATACTGCACTTATTCATGCTATTTCCCTAGAGAAGGAGGAAGAAAGAAAGAAAATATCATTCCTCCTGCTGCTAATAATGCTGAACCTGGAAGACACTGAAATACTATGCAGATGAGAGCAGTGTAAGAACTAGAACAGCATAAAATAGAATTACAGTAGCCTAATTCCCAGAGGAGTGAATCCTTGAGGCAAGGTCAGATAAGGTCAACATTGACTAGAAGGAAATAAAAAGATTTACATTTTTCTTAAATCCCTACTTTGTCACTGCTATTTAAAGCTGTAAATCTCAGACACTTCTAGCCAGCATCATGATTCTACTCAGGGGAGAGAAGTAGGACCATTTGTCTTATAGAGTGTTATAATTTTAGAATCACAACTCGTATTTTATATATCTACTTAATAAATACGTTGTTCTTCACCAATAACAGACCAAAAGAGAAGAGAAAAATTCACTGAAATATAACTAAAAATGATTCATAAGCAAACATTATATAAATACACAATTATAATCTACTGTTAGACACTTTGTGAGCAGGAAATACAAATCTAAATTCCCAAAGAAGATTCATTTTCATGCTCCAACAGTTGTTCCATACTGCTTTTAACATACTTTGGTTAATAGAATTAATAGTCACATTCTTCATTTCAGCTCTTATTGGTTAGGTTCCTTAGGTGTAAGTCTTTCCCTTCATCTTTTTTTTTCACATGATCAGTGATAGTTTGCTACAGTACTCAGGTTGTACTTGTTTGGTGCTCTGTATGCCCTATGTTCTCAGTCATGATGTACCTGCTCTCCCAGTCTGATCCTTTCTAAGGAAAGAAGTGAGGCCCCTACCTACAGTACTTCTAAGAAATAGGGAAGTACAACTCTGTCCTTTCTGAAAAACTCCCTCTTTGGAATAATGATATGTAAAGTTCATTATAATTAACAGAAGTAAATATGTGATATTTTCATGAACACACAGACTGTGTTTAAAATTCATTTTAGCAATCTGTCAGTAATCTAACAAATCAGAACCTGACTTAACTTGAATTTAAATTCTGAAGGTATCAAGACTGTAATAACACAATATTGGACAGGGAGTATGTAAATAGATGCATATGCTGCCATTTACTATTTCAGGAACTTTTAACAAATATTAAAACATTATGTATTGTTTACCTACACAATAACTGCACACAAATTACCTGGTGGTGGTGGGGAGATGTTAGTTAGATTAAGTTGTAAGAGGGAGAACATGTAGTTACATAGATTATCTCAAGTACTCTAATGTTTAGCAGAGAACTTCAGTTCTGGACACAGATATCCAAATCTCCAGTTTATATGGAATATAATCCACTATAGATAATGGTGTAGTTCTTGGAAGAGATCATTGGGTTACAAAAATCTTTCAGTCAACAGTTGCTAAAGCCACTCTCAGAGAGCTTAGCTGTTCTTTGTAGAACATATCCCTTGGTCTAGACAGAAAAAAGTTTACAGAGGTCATCATCATAACAGTTCCTCATCATCATAGAGTTTCTCTGACTGAAGGCAGGCTTTGGTCCAGTCTGCCTTATTGACAGTGAATCTACATAATCTTAGCAGTGTCAACCTTGTTACATTAATAAGTCTGTGTGCATTTAAGGGAGAAAAATAAAATACTGGCTTCAGTGAGACAAAAATACTAAAAATTAAAAGAAGACTCTGGTCCTTATTTAAACAGTCAGAACAAGACAGCATCCCGTGGCATCCGTGAAATGTGGATTTCTCTGATATCCTCATTGTTCCACTTGTCCTTTTAGGGAATTTACCATGCTTATGAAAACATTAAAATGACATTCAGATTAGTCAGAGAAGAAAAACGAACCCAGAAAAAGTAGCTGAAGCTGGAAATGGATTTTGAGCACAAATTTAGAAGTTAAACCGTTGCGGGTGAGGGAAGTAGCTGTCTGCCCTCCTAAGCATCAAACAAGCCTAATGGCTGTCAACTGTCACAGGAAAATTCCCCACGGAACTGTGTTATATAAATTTTTTTCTCTTGTTTTGGTTAAAAAAGGAGTTTTGCTATAGAACTTGCACATTGACATTAACTTTATCTAAAGGCTGTGACTTATCAAAATGCTGCTGAAGATACAGTTTATTTCTAAAGTTTCTCTGTGTCATACAGCTGCCCAACTTGAGATGGTTTGGGCTTTTCATTTGTTTGCTTATGAATGCTGATTCCAAAAGACTTGCACTTACTCATTCTTCCTTTCATTTTGAACCCATCCCTAGAGAAATGTGGGTCCTGCAGTCCCTTAAGCAGCTCCCAAGGTCTATTCAAATCTCACTGATAGCAAACTGCTACAAAAGGCTTCATAGGAACTCTCACCCTGCTTTCCAGGTCCTAATGGCAGCTTCTGCCAGGCATGACTCCCAAACCAGAATCCAGCTCAGAGAATCTTCTCCTCAGTGGAGGAACATGCATCTGGTTTGGCAGAGCAAAGGACGAGTAGATGCCTTTGTTTTCTTGCTGATGATATTTGCGCACATCCGTTCAGTTTTTGCATTAAACAATTGCTTAAAAGAAAATTTTAAAAATCCCACTTCTCCTTCCCTGAAGTGATGCTAGGAATAGGGACTGTTAGCCACCACCTCCCCCGTGTGCTCTCACCTCCCTGCTGCAGGCTCAGAATCTCATTTATGTGCCATCTGATGCCTGGATCTTGCATCCTCAACTGCAAAGTGATACAGACTTGGCAGGAATGGTTTCCCTCAAATGTAGCCTCATTGGTATCTGGGCATGGCCTTTCTCCCCACAGATCAGAGATGGGGATTTGAACCTGCTTTGTTTTCTAGAGAGTACTGAGCTGAGATTTCCTATTAATTGGCTCAATGCCCCCAGAATATTTTCAGATGCCTCTCAGTAGTTTTAAAAATATAGCAGCCATAGTAACAATCTTTAAGGAATGTTTTTGATGTGGCTTTAACCTGACTACTACATAGGATCTTCAGAGTACTTCTGGCTTCTTGGGCATGACCAAGTGGACCTGCAAAAAGGAACCCAGACATTCTGGAGCATCTGGAGCAAACCTTCAATGTTTTAGGACCTTTTCAAATCAAACAATGAATGTAGCCAGCTGTTTGTGGCAATCTTGAGACCAGAGGTTTTGTTTGAGATTCAGGAGTCTTCCTCTATTTTACTGTATGGTAAATCTTTATCTAGCTCCTTGAATTTATGTGGTTATATAATAATTTTTAAATTTCTGTAGAGGAAAAATGATAGGTGGGAAGGGAAATAATGACTATCACATTTTCATTTTTTGGTAATTCAAAGCAGTGAAAGGTAAGTTGAAGCCTAAAACAAGTAACCAGAGTTTTGCAGTCACAGAAAGCTGTTACTGAAAATTAAGGTTTTCTGTGTCTCTCCTATATTTGATAGCCTTTCTGCAGAAAAACTGGGCTAAGAGCAAGAACCTGGAACTGTTTCCTGTAAAACTGCTGAACTAGAGAAAGCTTACACATGTTCTAATCACTGTTAGGTTTTTACACTGCATCTCAACACTATTTATGTGTTACTGTTTTGTGAGATTTTGAAGAACATAAAAAGAAGGTCCATAAATGAATTTTATCTAGAAATGAGTGTAAACAAACTGTTTGTAAATATATGCACATTTTATATGGGAATGATAGATGAGTAATTTGTGCATATATAGAAGTACGTGCGCCATAAACACTTCCAAGCTTCAAAATATTTTCAGTCTCCCATTTTATGCTTTATGTCAACAAGTATATCAGAAATGCCAATGTCTGCCAGAGAATGACCAAGGATGGAAACTTGCCATCTGTGTACATAGAAGCATGCAGAGAAACCTTGAGGGTAGAAATTCTTTGCTGAGGTGAATATTATCAGTGCAACACTATATTCTCTTCTAACTTTGGAAGTATGATAATTTAAATAGCAACCAGCTTTTTGAAACCCACCCTGCCTTTTGTGACTCGAAATGAATGAAGCAGATGACTTTGAAAAAAAAAGAAATAAACTTCGACCAATCTGGCTATAGAATTAGGCAGTGATGAGTGCATGGGCCAGGCTGGTTTAGGAACTCCAGAAAGAGAGAGGGAATGCTAGTTTTGACAGCCATACTATCCCAGATTTTATCCATTTCTGGCACTGTGAAAGCTGATACATGTTTAAAATTAACAGACCGCTTTTTTACAGATCTGAAAGTAAAACTGAGATAAGTAATTAAGCCAAGTTATCATGCAGAGGAATGAACTGTAAGAGATGTTTAAATAACATGTCCTAAATATTCTTCAAGTTATTTTAAACAGTTCATCTTAAGGTAATTAAGCTGTGTCCTTTGAGTGAATAGCAGCTTCTAATTTCGTTCTTGTAGTTAAAGTGATGCTTAAAGAAGATTAATTTTTCTTATTTAGATGAGATATATTAAGAAACCAGATTGGAAAAAATATCTCTGCCCTGGGAAGACCTTTTCTATTGAATCAGGAATATTTATCATCCATAAGCATATTTTCTTATCCTGAACCACAGCTGATTTTGTGAACATCCAGCTGAAGAACCAAAGCTGCATTTCAGCCTTGCATTGCTGTAAACAATAAAAAACCCAATTTCTTACCCAAAGTTCCATTAGTGATTTCTAGCTCTAACTGCCTCCAGTGGATCTTCCCACCAGTGAAAAGTTCATAGTTGGTGACCTCATGATTTTATGGCAAAACCACTTTGTTGTCATTTGGTGGAGAAAATTTGCGTATTAACTCAGGAAAGTTGCTATTTCAGTAGAATCAAGATGGTCTTTCAGCTCTGACATTCACCGTCCTATAAAAATGTTACTACATCTGATAGCTTGTGCTCTACAGTCCCAGTGTTTAACATCCTTATTTTCTGAATCTATCATTGCTTATAGCATCTAAGTTGCTATCATTAGCTGTTGTTAGCTATTTCTATTTCCTTATGCAAGTGGCAGCTGAACGTTTTTCTGCTATAGTATTCTCAGCTTTGATTCAAAGGGCAAAATGAGACTGAGTGAATTGGCCTCTAGAAATCCAATCTAGTACCATTCTGGGACTATTTGAGCACTTGCTCCTGTTCCTTCTTTCCTGTAGATGTACCCTGAGAGAGAGGGGAGACCTAAAATGATCTTATTTTTTAATGCCTCATAAAGATACATTTATTCAGATTTGTGAATGCTCAGGTATTGTAATGATGGAAGTGTCAAAACTGTCAGCAGAAAGTCTGATGCTCTTAACATTATGGGCTTACTCCAGTATTCTGGAGTCTTATTTAGGCTTAACAGGGTTAGATGCAGCTGCAGTGTTAGTGGAGAACTGAGAAAGCTGAAAAGTTACTCATCCATTGTGTGACTCAGGGTACACACTGAACTAGACAGCACTGAAGTGAGAACTGCAGCCTTTCCCTAGGGCATTTTCCCCATTGCAGAGTATCCTTTTGAGCATTTCTGATAGCTGCTTGGAGGACTTGTTATTTTTTCTAATGCAGATAAAGAATATCTACCAAGCAGTGCTTTGAAGAACTGTATGAAATGCTTCCTAATTAGGAAAACACCAGTACTGTGTCAACTCAGCACTTCGCTGAAGTAATATATCCTTGCTCCTTACATTCACTGATACTTGCGCATCAGATAACCACTAATATGGCTATTTTGTGTTTCTTAGAACTGTGGTACATCATTTAATGTTAGCATGAACTGCACAGCATCACTTTTTACCATGTAGACATAACCTAAAATTCTTGGCAGAGACTCTCTTGAGAATCCTGTGTGGTTTGTCTTTGCTATAACTATATATGCTTCCATATCCTTCAGCTCAGTTATCATCTCTCCTACTTCCAGGGTTAACATTTGTATCTTTCCATCTTACATAGTACTGCAGTTTGTATCATTAATGGCCAGTGAATACAACTATCTGTTTACTTTGTTGTCACCGTATCACATTCTGCAATTCAGTAATCTACTTAAATAATAAAACAGGAAAAGAAGCCTCACAAGACATAACTATAACACTGAAGTCAAAATTATTGTCATTTTCTGTGAAAGAGGAACTGTTGTCTCCATTCTCAACTGTTCATCTCTTTTTGTGCCAACAGTCAGTCGTACCAGTGACAGTAAAAGAAATGAAGAACTTAATGCACAAAATGTAGCATCTTTTCACTGTAACTTGCTACGATCAGTTATTTATATCTAGGATAGTTCATAAATATGCTACTCCTTGATCTGTTTGGTTAAAAATAAAATTGCTAAAACGACATTGTTTTTAGGCAAATCTTAACATTTTTTCATTATGTACTCTACTGAGTTTCTCTTGCTGCCTTTAATCAGAATGTCAAATGGAAGCTCCACGTTCATGTTTTCAATACCAGTACTTCAAAATTCTCTGCTCTGTATAGCATGCCAGGTCTTGTCTTTTCTTATATTATACCATCCATTGTATTTTGGTAACACGATCATTTTTCTAATGGCAAGGTCATCTCCCTCTCTTACCACTGCAAGATGCCAATTAGGCAATTTGAAAACATACTTTCCCAGTTTCCTGCCATGTCCTGCCATCTGGGCTTTTTTTGTCTGCTTTACTGAAAAGAACAGACTTCTCTGTAAATGCAGAGTCCTTACTGAAAGGGAACCTAGAATGTGGGCAATACAGCTCTTAGTCAAGTTGCTTATTAAACTTA
The DNA here is from genome assembly GCA_013397155.1 of Irena cyanogastra. Classification (NCBI taxonomy): domain Eukaryota; kingdom Metazoa; phylum Chordata; class Aves; order Passeriformes; family Irenidae; genus Irena; species Irena cyanogastra. Next base: position 95,554 of record VWZV01003010.1, on the reverse strand, counting down.
CTGGTCCCTAAGACATTGGAAAAAATATCCAGCAATCCTCTTTGTATCTGCACCTTACTGCAAGAATTTCACCCTATAGATTCTACATAAAACAGATTCACATTACCCCAAGGCAGGTAATTTCTGTTTCTTTTGCAAGAACATTCTCTCTACTCTCTGTCAGGCTCTATGTCAGCTCAGTCTGCTGTAATGGCCATTACAGATTTTGGGGGTGCCTTAGCTTTCATCTCTGACCCTGTTCATGGGGTGCAAGACACAAATGACCTCAGTTCTAATGCTGTGAACAGAAGGTTTTCTTCATTTATGCATTTCATGTTCCCTCATATCTCCTGATCTTTAGAAAGAGGGTCAGGAGCCACGTGAATTCTGAAATGAGTTTGGTTTTAAGGACTATTCATTATATCCTTGAAATACAGCCAGGAGACCACTCCTCAGGAAAATCACTAAATTTAGTACAGTGAGTGTAATAGAGAATAAGTTAAACAAATTTGGGTATTCTCTCATAGGTTAGGTCAGCACTTGGCAACAGAAACCATGTCAGTGTTTCTTGGAAAGATGCCTCTGCTGAAACCCTGAGCTTAACAACCACTCATTTTAGTGGGAACTTATGAAAAAATTTATTTTATAGCTTCTTGTTAAGACTGCACAGCAGTTTGTTATTACCTCAATCTGATAACATACCTTGTAAATATTAATTATTCTTTAGGGTTAAAGGTTACGGTTGCTCTTTTTACATTGAGAAAAGTTCAAACAAAACTGTGAGGTTCCCTTTTTCCCCATGAATTACACAAGCATGGGAACCTTTGCTGATTTAAAAAAAAAAAAAAACAGCCTTGGAAAAAGATTTACTAGAAGATAACTCATATTTGCCATATGAAACAAGGCCTAAATCTAACCTTTTTTGAGTACATGATTTGGCTTGAGGATGAAAAAGGACAAATAAAGTCTTAAGCAGGAATAGAAGCTTGTGAGAATTTCTTCACTGGAGTATGGATGAGAATAAGCACGTAGAGAGCATCTCACCCTTCTCCAATGACTATTTCTGTATGTACAGAAGCTGCTCACCCTTCTCCAATGACTATTTCTGTATGTACAGAAACTGTACTGCTCTGACAGGAGGGTATGCAGGGCACCTACTGTAAATGAAATAAGGGAAGTACCAAGGGTGTCCTTACACAAGGCAGAAGAGTGTTGAGCTAAATCAGCTGGTATGCAACAGCCATTGCTTGCAGACCCAGCAGCTAATGGGCTCTCTGCAGACTCCTGGTTCCCACACTGGAGGGAGGAGGAGCCCAGCAATCTTCTAAGATCCACTGAAGGGCTTTTAAAGAAGTGGGGGCTATTCTGTTCAGTGTAGAAGGTTCTGCAAGATCTTTTGTTTCATGAAGTATTTGTATTTAGTCAGTTACCCATCTCCCTTGCCATAATTTTAATAGAGAGTAAGCTTTACAAATAATTAGGATCTACCTCCAAATTATTTTTCTTCTTTTTTAGTAGAGACTACTCTCAAAACTAATAGAATCAAGTAAGAGATTACAGTTCTCTGGAAGTTTGGACACTGACTTTTGAAAGTTTCTGGGAACTAGAACACTACAGAACAAACTATAGGAAATTTTGTTTCCTTTGTAGCAATAACGACTGTAAGAAACAGTCATTGTTTGAACTAAAGTTTCAGAAAACTAATTTTAAGAGCTGGCATACCTGAACTGTCTTGAAAACTCTGCAAATCTTGTTGCTGGTTCTATAAGTTATCACAAGTCCAATTTTAGATGGAATGAGTATTGATACTTCCTGCTTAACATTTATCATGTCTGTTGGAGAAGATGGTGACCCTTAGAGTGAAAAAAACAATTCACCTTTGATATAGTACTCTGCAAGAGTTACAAGTGCTAATAAGATTTAGAATATGCTAAAGAAGAGAATTTGAATTGTATTAATGATTACTGATTAAGAGATTTTCGGTGGGACCCCATTTAAATATATTTTGTTTAAACATATTTTTACTGTCAGATTATCCAAGTAATTTTATTCAAAATTAAAGCAAAAGAAGTTATAGAAAGAGAAAGGAACATTCAAAATACTTAGTTTTCTATCTCACTACAGCTTAAACCACGTGGAAGAATAGGTACATAAAATCCCCCCAATCCCTTTCATATGCAAAAAAATTGGGATGTATTCACACTGTCTTTTTTTCTGCTTAAAGTAGTTTTACTGCAAAAGTAAACAAGCCTTCAATTTCTTTAATGTGTTCTATTTAATTAGAATTGTAAACAGAAAAAAAGTGCAATGGAAGATATCTTCAAGCCTTCATAAATGAAGGCTTAAAGATATCCAAATAATCAAAACTAAACATCAAAAAACTTAATAATAAACTTGTTCTATCCCTGCAAATTGCTTTTAGAACTCCTTACATTTGCTGAATATATTAACACTAAAGACTAAGTTCCTGTCTTCCAAGTTCTGTAACTGCCAGGGTCCAGAGCCTATGCCATTCACTCTGGATCACATGAATACTTTTAGTAGTATTTTTATCAGTGATAAAATTTTAATAATAAATGCAAACATAAATCACACATTTGTTATCTTAAGGTAAATTAAAAACAACATATGGTTGCTAAATTTTCTAAATAGCTACTATTTCTAATCACTGTTTGAGTCCCAGTCATTACTACAATACTGGGGAAGGCTGACAGAAGCAGACATTCTGTGTACTTTTAGCTGGTTTATATTATAAAGACAAACACTTGAACGCAGTAAATTTTATAATTCATTGCCCACGTTTTGCTGGGATCCCAGTAGAAATTAATGTCACTATGCAGCTGCAAGATTGAGCTTATTCTGCCAAAGCAATCAAGAGTTGAAACAGTCAGAAGTACCCATACTAGCACTAGGCAGCAAGAGGAAGCTTCACAGATATTTTTTACCAGGTCACATTGAAAACAACCAAACAAGCTCAGTGCGAGGAACACCACGATGTGTCTCCTCCAACAGAAAAACAGAGCAATGGTGAAGGAGCTGAAGTGATGGAGAGCAATAGCCAAAATTATTTTCATACAGAGAAAACCCCCAATTATAAAATAATTACTGTTCAGTAAATGTAAAGTGGTGGATTCTGGCTTAGAATAGCAAAATTTTCTGCATATATTGAGGGAAAAGTCAGTTATAGCAGTTTTTATAGATAATGTTATATGAATACTCAATATAGGTTGCTTAGCTTGCTTCTGCAATAAATGATTTATACTTCAACAATGTAGTAATACTAACTATGGTATTAGATCCCAAGTGCTGGAGTTTCAGGCATTCTGTAAAGCACTTAGCTTGAACAAACAGCCAGAGAGAAAGTAGTGAAATTCTAGTAAAAGGAAGCTTACAGAGGTTTCATTTTGATCTTTTTTGGGTCTTTTTTTTTTCATCTTTCTCCTGCAACACACATTATTGTCACATTACATGCATTTCTTTTCCAAATCCCTATCTCTTCTCAGATTTAATTTTCATAGTGAGGATGATTTTACTGATTTGTGCTTTCCCAGTTTTCTCACCAATACATTGGCCATTCTCTGTACCAAGATGTTTCTTGGACATTTATCATGCTTTTTAAAATAAAATAATTTTATTACTTAGGGCTTCCCTAAAATTATATTTCATTTAATAGCCTCTGGGAAGAAATATTGTCAAAAGCTTTAAAAGAGTTAAATAAATTATGTCAATCAGTTCCACTTCATCCACGTGTTTTATGATATTTAAGAAATGCTTTCAGCCTACATAATCATGTGGGATTTTGTCCTACATTTGTTTCCAAAAAATACATGCTAGATGCAAGAATGTCATATTCCGTGATGACTAAAGCAATTGTTTCTGTCAGTGTCTCCTTAGCTTGCCAGCTTTCATTTATAAATCAAGTAGTCTCCTTTCTGCTCTGAAACAACATGCTCCAGTAATTTAGATGTCGAAACAGAACTTTCTGGTGCAGAAATTAAAATAGCAGTGGCTCACTTCTTGCTGCAGGAAACAAACTCGTATCCTTCCTGCAGCAGCACAATTGGAAGTTGGCTTTATGATGTCAGTCTGCATTCAGTCACCCTGAACGCAGACTGACATCTGCTAAATATTATCCTGTTTGATACAAGTCCTACTTCTAGAGATAAGTAATTTATTTCATGAAAATTTAGTACTTTTTAGCTCGAGATGACCAAGGGAGGGCTTATTATCAAGGATTCCAATACCATTTATGGAGTTAATTAGTATAGAGACCACCAGTAGGAAATGCTGCTTATCCTGGGTCAGAATTTAGTTAAATACACAGGAACTGTGTAACTAGGAATTAAAATTTATTTTTTTGTCTTCCAAGGAAAATAGAAAAGTCAAAAATTTTCAAACATTCCAGTTCTTACAGTGTGAAATTCCATTTTAAAGAGCTACAACTATTGCAGATGAGATTATTTGTGTTGCTAAGGTCCTAGATGACTAAAAATGTCACATTATTTCTTGAATTAAATGCAGATTTTGCATATGAAACACCCACATCATCCAATGTTTAAGCCTATGGTTTACCCTATACTTGTTCTTGCAGCTGAGTCATTAGTCCTCGTGCTTGAATAACTGGCTAAATTTGCAGCTGAAATTAACTCAGGACTTTTTTTGTTAGTTTTCAGATGGAAGCACTCTTCCTTAGAAAATTGTGATGCTATATAGGCAAAAATTATATTTTTGGTAATAATTGTTTTGAAGTCATCTAATAGTAAAAGACCAAACAACAATATTTTAGTATTTTGCATTCAAAATCTCTTCCAAAAAAAGCCAACAGGAGAAACACTATTGATCTTGAAAGGGAAATATTTGGCTATATTTGGCAGCAGCATCAGTGTTTTTCTTTGACATTAATTGCAAACTGTCAATAGAAGAAAATAGTATTTATAGGAAGAAATGTCTTTTATTTCAGAGTTTTTATAATTTTTTTTTGTTTTCTTATTTGAATTACAGTTGTTGCTCATTGGACCTTTTGGGGAAGCCAGTGTCACTGTATATTTATCCAGGGTGTCTGTCTGTGATTTGTACATGCTGTGGGAGCTGATGCTAGAAAATTATTTGGTTTTGTTTTAAACAAAAGGAAGAGTGACACAGGAGCTCTATGGGCAGGGGGAAACATATTTTTTAAAACTTTAATCAGGAAAAGTCTCTCTGCCCAAAACATACTGGCTAATGTCATTTATAGGGCTCATTCTGCCTGAGAAGTGCTGTTGCAGTCAATATTAGCAAAAAAAAAGGTATTGAGGAAGGCATTTATTTGAACATATTGGTGATCAGAGTTGTTTTACTGAGCTGGGTGCTCTGGGAATGTGAATATTCCAGTACTCGTCTCATGGGGTACTGGAAGAAATAAGGGAATTGTGCTGTAGAAACTGATCCTTAACTGGTTTATTCCCAAAGAGTTCAGCCTGAAGAACAAGGGCACATCCAAGCCTCACAGAAGCTTTCATAGATGAAGGTGGAAAAAAAACTACTGGAAGACAGGCATTATCATTATGGAAAGAAAAACCAAGGGCATTTGGGGAAGGGCTGGGTATTTCTAGATCTTTCTGTAATGTCCTTGAGCTGTGTAAAGCAAAGTGACAATTATAGCTTTTATTGACTAAGCTTCATGCCACTTGTTTGTACCTCTCTGCCCTTTGTCTACATTTCAAAATAGTGAATTTTACGTTAATGCTTCATTGTTGCAGCATCACTGAGCTCTGGTAAATAAGAAATGTGAGCTAAGGCACAGAGGGCTGTTAAAGCTGTGTGAGGATTTGGACAGCTTCGAGTCATACCTGACTCTCTATAATCAGTAATGTCTTCCTTTGAGGTTATAGGTGCATTAAAGTAAAAAATCAAACGATTTATTCTAGACCCAGTGGAAGTAGAGAGTAAGATGATTTCTCCCTCAGGCTGAATGTTTTCCTGGGTTCTACAGGAACAGAGTAAAAATTAATTCATGGAGCATCTCCTAACTTAGACCGTAATTAAGTTTTCCATTCAAGCTCTTCAGAAGTGATCTGTCTGGACGCTCAACACCACTGTTCTGTTTCCTTGTAATACCATTTGCCTCTTTAAAAGCAATTTCCTTTAAAAAGTAAATGCATAGTGAAAATAACTCCAACAGTGGAATGTATATTTTTTAAAATAAGGAAAAATGTTCGTACTTCTAAGGTAGAAAAGATCTCTATATGTTCATATACGAAAGCATTTCTTTGATTTCAATTAATCTTCAAAATTAATTAACATATAATTAACAATAATTAACTAGAGAAGGTGCTGAACAGATGTAATACACGTCAGGGTGCAAGTTTTCAATGATTTCCAAAGTGAATATGCACACAGTTTATATGCAGAGATGCTGGCTGTATTTATAGCTTGAAAAGTTCCTGCTAGAAGTAACTTATCTGAAAAGTCATATAAACCAGAACAAACACATGCAAATCATGTCCTTTTAAATGCTATGTGAAATAATGCATATGCTACCTAATTTGGTTCTGATACCTGATGATTTCCAAGATAAATAGAATATTTATGGTAGGGGTCATGGTAGTATAGAGAAAAGGCTGAAATGTTTTGATTTGTTTATTATTGACTATGTTAAACTGACTTCAGGTTAACAGAGTTAGAGATACAAATATGGTGGAGGATAATGCCTAGTGGAAGCTCAGAGTCTCTCTAAGGAATGGAGAACATGATGCAAAAATTATTGTGTTAATAAAAGAGCAGTACATTTGCTTTCCACATAATAGTCACCAGCCTTCCGGATGAATATGCTTATTGGGAAAAAAAATTAACCAACCAGTGCACTTTAATATGTGCACAGGCAGAAAGCCTTTGCATCTTAGTGTTATGAAAAATGTATGTGTTCCAAACCCACTCTGTGGCACCATCAGCTTCCCTATTAAACAAGCAATTGCTTCATCCTCTCAAGTCCATTAATTTTCTGTTACCTTGCCACCAAATTATTGATTTCTCCCCTCATCCCCAATCACATCCAACTCTCCTTCAGTTTGTCTGCTTTCTGCTCTACAAGGGGCTGTAATTGCACAGTGTCTCTCCCATCATCTCTTGCCACCACACTGCCCGAGGCGCTCATTATTATCAGCTGAAACTGCTGTAAGTCAGGGTGTTGCTCAAATGATCACAGCATAAAGACAGAAGTTCTCCCTCTGTCTACCTATCAAAATCTATTACTCCACATAAATGTACAAAGACAGGCTATTAGTTCTGCTACTGTTGTTTCTTCAGGTGACAGTTACCATTTCCTTGCTGTTGCTCTGTTCAATATTCCAAGTATGGAAGCTGGGTTAGCAGTTTTACTGTGAAGGGAGGGAAACTGGCACAACATCTCCACACTTGTTTGCTGTGGCACTAAGTCATTGAGTTTAGCATGAAATAAGAGAAAATCACTTTAAGAACAACAACAACAACAAAAAAAACCCGAGCCTGTGTTTAGTAGAAATTTCATTGTTTATGGGGTGCCAGATTAATAGAAATAGGTCTGTAAATAGAAAAAACCCCAAAAAATTAGCGGCTTTGAATTACACCTATTTTGAGTAAATAAGTTTGGGATACAGAAAAGCTACCAGCAGTTGCTGCAGAACTGTCAGCTCCACGCAGGGCTGGAGAACATTTACACCCATGCTTGTTTACAAGCAGCACTCACAGCAATAGATCCTTAGATACAAGTGGAACTTGAGAAACTAATGATTGACATATGAGGACTTTGCAATTATTTATGAATCCTCTTTGGAACTCCTGTGGCAAAAACACATTAGGTGTTAAAAGGCTCATTTTAGGTAACCCAGAGTATTCCTTAGGATTGTAATAATGATGTTAGTATCTCCAGTTCAGTTTTGTTCTAATTTCTGTCTGATACCAAGCTGTGAACTCTGCTAACTGAATATTTTTTTAAAAACATTGGTGAGCTCTAGTGTAATTTCAGTTGCAGGGTTTTTTTGTGTATGTGGTAAAATAATATAAAAATTAATCTGAGATTTTTGGAGTATTTGATGGAAAAGAATGAAAATATTTGAAATAGAGAACAGATTAGAGAGAAATATCTCTCCCCTATGTCCTCATGCCACCATTTTGTGGTGTTTTGAAAAATTTTTTGGTTTTGTTTAAGTGTATGACTAAAAATACTTCATAATAGTATTATGTTATACTATTTAGTTCCCTGAATGCCCAATCTACACATTCCAGCTTCATTTCAGTGCCTCTGCTTATTGGTTTTCCTATGCAAGTCTTCAGCTAATTTTTCTCGCCCCCCCCATCCCAATACAACCTTATATATTTTTCCTCACATATTTCTTAGCTGTTTTCCCATGTTGCTCATGTTTTTCTTTTGATTTTTCCACTTTGTCTAGAAGTAACTGCACAAGTCAATTGTAATTATTAAGAGCAGCAAACCAGGGACGGAACAACAACAATGAAGGGATTTCTGTGTGGGTGTACAAAAATGGTAAAGCAGCACCTATCCCTCAATGGTGTGTCTCACTTCACCTTTTAGTATTACCAAGGGTGAAATAGAACCAGTTCTTGTTCGTTTTCAATCCTTCAGGAGCAAATCCCTGCCCAAATCAGTATGAATAATAACAGTGTGTTCTCGTCGCATTTGTAGCTGCTGAAAATCATTATAACTTGATCAGTCTTCTTAGGAATCTCCTTATTTTGCTAGGATTGTCAACTTTTCAACCAAAAATACCAACACTCAATGGACAGTGGTGCAATGTGGCTTCTAAACTAGATACATCTTAAAAGCATGGGAAAACCATGGTACAAGAAGCAATGTTCTCTTTTCTGCGGATAAACCTTTTTTTTACTTAAGAAGAAATTGTTCCTCTCTGCAGGTGATAATATAAGGGTAATTTTTCCACTTCCTAAACCACATTTGTGTTTCACTTCCATGGATCTGGTTAATGGATTACAAATCCCAAAGTGACAACTCTGGCTATGCAGAGCAATAGTGCAACTTCCCTGAATTAGATTCTATATTAATTTTATTAAAATTTTTCTCTTTAAGAATTATCTAAAATTTTCAAATAATGGAGAATCCATTGCAAATTGTGATAAATTAAGCAGTAAAGACAGTGATGTCAGAATATTTTTTTCTGTTTGATTCCATTCTGAATTTGTCTCACATGCTCTTCATTCTTGAATCTTACAATTTTGCCTTCTGGATATAACAACTTCTAAAATTTTTCTTTCCCATGGAGAGGTACAGGAAAAAGATCATTGTTATATCCTGTCTGGAAGTCCCTCCAGTTTATCAGCTGCGGATACTGGCACTGCATCAAGCATCCAGGAACTTTCACCCCTGTGCCAAACATCACAATGTCATGTTATGTTTAATTTGGACATGGCTTATTTTCTTTCCATTGACAACTATCATGTCCTAAAATAGAGGACATTTTCATCCACTGTTGTAAATGTTATTTAACTACAAGTTTGCTTGTGGTTTTTATGCTTTCTCCATTTCTAACTTTATTTCAAGCTGCACAAATAAGAATCCTCTGCAAGTCTGCTGCAATCAAATTTCTTACTAGCTTTCCTGTACTCCACTTTGAAAGGCTAGTGTGATCTCCCCCTATTTTGGTAATGTTTTAGATTAACCACCTGCAAAAACCAGCAGTTTAATTGGAGGTGAAACAGTCCCTAAGGGGCAGTGCCAGGCTGAAGGACAACCTCACCCAAAATTCTAGTTAACTGCAGCTTCCTTGATGTTTGTCCGCTAACAGATGTGAGGAAGAAATTCTGCACTTTTTTCTTTAACTCAGTACATGGTATTACCAAATCTCCATTTATCATCATGGACCAGTGAGATTCGCAATTTTCAATAACTCAGACAATTTTTCTGTGGAGCTTCTTCTGTTGGCTGGGAGTTGTTGGTTGCTTATTTAGAAACAATAATAATTTTCTCTCTGTGAGCAACAACCACCTGCATTCCCTAAGGCAATTATTTACAGTAAAGAAGATCTAGAAAATATTTTTCATCCTTTTTCTATAACACCGTGTCAGTGACAAGCTCTGCAATTCAACTATGCTCATGTGACAATGAGATAGATTTTCCAGAGAATTCATCATTAAGCCAGTCATCATTTACTTAAAAAAATAATAAAACCAAGTACAACCCCCAAATGTACTTTAGGAAGGTTTGGGAAACCTTTCAGGATTTAGATTGGTTTCTTAAAGAAATGGGATGATCTTGATCACTGAGGTCCTGCCTAATCTTTTCCTGCCCCGACAAAACAGAGACAGCGTAGAACAACAGCACCATTCCCTCATGGAGGGAAGTGCCATAAGGTAAGTTCAGACCTCAGATCCCTTTGGCCACCCAGGGAAGAAACACTTTGCTTCTTCCTGCATCACTGGTAGAGAGTGTATCAATGCAGACAACAATACAGTTAATGTTTAATAAAGTTACACTTCTATAAAACATGAGCCTTGACTATAATTAAACTGTGACATCCATTAAGATACCCATAGATGACTTAGTTGCAAAGAACTATGTATTGAAGCAAGTAGAGATTTGTTTTCAGTAAGGAAAGCAACCTATGGATTTAGACAGGTTCTGCTAAAAATACAGGTTTTGCTGCTGTTTGCTCTGTGTGACTAGGGCTGTTTGAGTACCGTTTATCTTTTATTCAAGCCTCCAGTAATTATCAAAGGATTTCATTTTAAAATATTTAGCATTTCCGTGAAGTACAGAACTCACAAGGTTACTTAGTTGCTTTCAAAAATAATTTTTCCATGGAAGCTACCTTGCCTTCCTGTGGCTCAGAGTATTACAATTCTCATTTTGTGAGGGGAAAACTGAATCTATGTGCAAGCTTCAAATAATTGGTTTTCTTTGGGTGACAATATAAGCTTTCATTACGAAGCCCAGACTTTTCAGAATGCTGAAGCACAGCTGGTGTTCTTTGAATAGGAAAGTTGATGTTTCAAGTTCTTGGAACCTTCAGAACATTTTGAAATTGATCATGTGTGTTTTTTCATGGTGAACTGGATTATTCAGAGAAATGCTACTAATGAGAAAGCAAGTCTGCCATCTCTCCAAATGTGGCGTGACCTACACAATAATGATCAGACATTGATTACAACTTACTTGGTTTTATGCATACACATACCCACAAAGATTATATATGTCTTCCCTAGCATACATTAGGAGCACTCTTTTCCAAGGACATTCCAAAGCTGCTCTTTGTGTATTGATAATAAATTGCCCAAAAGTTTTATTTTATTAACAGCTGTTAAATTAACAGCTTTATTTAAGACCTGTTCTTCCACAAGCCTTGGTTTTAACACAAGTTAAAGTGTAACCCCTCTAATAGGTAAACACAAACAAATTTCTGCTTTAGATTTTTTTTAAGTGCTTTGAGTTATGGCAAACAGTAAATGGCAGAAGAATTTCTCAAGATTAGATAAATGTCTGCTCAGACAGATGGTGACTGCTGCAGGATGAACTTCCGAGTGCTCGTCAGGTCAGACCCTCAAACTCCATTTCAAGAACCAGTCAGAAAACTCCATGTATTGATAGTTACAGTAGGCTCATCTATCTGAATGTGTGATGATATAAATGAATAAAAATTGATAAATACAATAAGGAAAATCACACACCCACTGTCAAGCATGTCACTGTAGCAGAACTTCTGCCCTGTCACAGTCACCTGGCCATGAAAAGAAATCTGTCAGACAGAGCCTAGGAAAAACTTGTGAGAATCGGTATCAGAATCAGGCAAAAGATAGAATAAATGAAAAAGAAGGTTAAAATCATAAGAAATTGATTATTTGCCATTTTAAAGCAGCTTTTCTTTCCTGATTTAATTAATTTATCACTAAGTCATAGCACTTTCTGATACTGAGAGAGGAAAGCTCTCTTTTCCATAAATAGGGCATTTTCAAAATTACTTATTCTTTCCTAAGAGTTTTGCTCAACTACTTGAAGAAATTGTACACGTCACAAAAATTATTTTCAGACAATTCAGAAGTTGCTGCAAGTTTTTCAATTGCAAATTTAAAAAGTTAATTATGCTAGTCACCAAAAAGAAGTGACAGTAAAGTAATCCCATTTCTGGTCTCTATGCAGACATTTTTTTCAACCGTCCAATGATTGAAGAAGTAATGTGCATCAATAGTTTTACCTTCTGCTTTGAAACTTCATTCTCTGAGAAAAAGTGAATTCACTGTAGTTTCTGTTTCTGACAGGCTATTAAAAATATCCAACATGGTTTACAAAATTAAAGTCAAAATTTAAACGATTCATACCTAAAGCAATGGACTGCACACATTAAAATAGGAAGGTTCCTATCAGGAAGGCTTGGGGTGAGAAGTTACAGTACATGCCAATATTCAGCCAAGTAGCAAGCAGTGTCTGATTGCTAACTTTTTCTTTTTGCTTTTTTTTTTTAGTTTGACGCAGATAGAGATGAAGAAGAAGTGTTTTCTGACATAAGTTCAGCAGTTGACAATAAACTATTTGCAAACAAAGAGACTGCAACAGGTGAGTTAATGTAAGATTTAAAGAATCATAATTATTGTACTGCATTTGACATTGGGATGCCTTTTTTATATTCTTCAAGTTTGGATGTAGGTACTGTAGCAGTCTTGACTGACCTCAAACATTTGCACAATCAGGGATAAAAAAATCTCTTTATAATTGGAAACTTCATATAGCTTATCCAACAACTTGTTTATCTACAATTTAACCTTAAAACACTGTGACAAGTCTACTAACTTATACTATTAATACAAAAATCATACAAGTTTTCAATTCCAGCTGTCAGCTGTTTCAGTTCCAGTGATACCTTGGTGTTCACCAGAAAATTAGTCCTGTGAGATTAATGATCATACTTCCTCCCTAATAATTGGTACTAATTCTGAAATGGTTTGTGAATATAAGTCAAGTGTTTGGGGATTTTATTTATTCGTCTATTTATTATTTATGCTTACTGAGGCTTGAATATCTTCAAAATAAAGCCTTGGAGAGACAAAGGACTGCAAAAGAATTGAAGCTAAAAATCAAAGCACTGAAAATCCATAACATCTGTCAGAAATATTTTGCTTGAGGGCAGCAGAGAAATGTTCCTTGGTAACTTCACTACTCCTTCCTTTTACAATGGCATCCCTGGCTGTTTTCCAAATCAACTGCTAGGGTTACATACGTAGATGATGTCATAAATGTCTTCTGAACCAGCACACAAAAAGAAAATTTTGATAATGTTCAAAATGAGATAAAGATGAAGTACTAAGGTGGGGAGGGAGAGGGCAATGAATGCAAGGGAGGTTGTGGAGGAGGATGAGAATTCTTAAGTACGTCAGCTAAAAAGCCCATAGGATTCTAGTGGTCACACTTGAGATAAGAGGCACAAAAATAAAGATGACTCTCTTTCTCTGTTAAGTGGCACACTTATTTCTTTTCTGCTTAGCATTATTCATAGAGGCAAGAGGTTGATCCCAAACCTAAAATGGCATTTCCACTGTACAACACTGTGTTGATAATTGCCTCTGTATTCCCTAACTGATATAAATCCTGGACAGGAGGAAGAGGAGAGAAATGTCATAAAGGTGCAAGCTCTGACAAACAGCTTGACGAGAGCTAAACAATTTGCACAAACTGCTTGTGATTCTGGATGAGTTCCAGTCAGTTCCTTGAAAGTCTGATCTCTTTAATAAATCCGTCACCAAAATAATTGGATAGCCATGAGCAGATGCCATGCCACAATCACCTAATTAGTGCCTACTTTGACCACTGATAATAATAAGGAGACTTGAGGGTTCTTTGAGGGTTTCTATGAGATCAGGTATTTAATTTCTAGAGGTTGCAATTCCAGCATGTCTTGATCTCACATCTTGTCTTTTAATCTTATTAGTTATATTGCAATATACTGTAGTTCCTTGTAGCTAACATAAACATAGTATTTCTAATATTTTCATGCCTCCACATCAATCTAATTCATGCTATACCTGTAAAATCCAGTTGTAATCAACTTTGTAACAATATGTACTGAAAGAAAACAACTAAAATGTTTATAGATAAAAATACAATTTTCTCATTGTTGCCTTCTACAACATATTAAGACTGTTGCCAAGAGCAACAACCTGTCATGAAACTCAACAGTGTAAGGTTGCAATAAAATTTGTATTAGAAACATCTTACTGGGAGGAAAATTAAAACGTATTCACTCTAATGCTAATCAGTGCTTCAACAAATTATTTCTATAATATTCCTCTTGAAATTTATTCTCTAAGCATTTGTCTTGCCCAAATGCTTATATGCAACATGTATTAACTGAGTTAATAGATGGTACTTCAGAGCATGTTCCATAACATAAAAAGACATTTTTATTTTATTGAGTTTAAACATGTTATTAAGAGAAGTAGTATGTTTCACAGGATAGGCTTAGATTGCTTTTATGACAGTCAGTGTTGAACTGTGTGAATACTATCATTGTTAAAATATGAGTACGGGCATATTTGAGCCAATGAACCATACTGAATAGAATTGCTAGCAGGATTCAAAATAAGTAATGCATTTAATCAAGGATTGGAAATTCATTAGCTGATTTGCTAAACACAAATGGTCCAAGGAGCAGACTTAATTAATCTGCATGATGGGTCATAGCTACCTTGTGATGGGAAGTGAAGTCAGCTGCAGATAAATTTAGACAGATCAGTACAGTACATTTTCATTGTATAAATGAATTTAGTGAACAGTGAAAAAGCGCTGCTTGACATTTGCATTCATGACAACTTAAGGATGAACACATTTTCAGAGAAAGTGCTATGAACCCAGGTTTAAAACACTGAAATGTTTTATAGGACCAGAGACTTTACAGCCATGACCCCCTGGGCTTTAGGGTGCATCTCTGTGGTAGGAATTACACACCTGCCTGTAACAGCCACACTCTCTCAGCTTTCTATGATGAGTCTTGTGCAATTCAACTTAGGAGCAACAAACATTATGTAAACTATGGCATAAAACATAAAATACAGCCTCATAGTGAAGGGAGCGACACAGCCGTGCACCCCTCTGGTACAGGGGTGTCACTGTCCCTGACTGTCAGACTTGGAAGGGAGAGCATCTGTCAGCACATCCTTGTACAACTGCAGCCGCCTCTAATTAACCTTGTCCCTCTGTGCTGTGTCATTGGATCCTCTTGGATTCCTCACAAGACAAATTTTTATGAAAGATGCCTTCAGTGTCAAGATACCAAACATGGCTAAAAAAGGGAATGCATTCTAGCCCTCTGCTTTTTTTTATTTCAACCTGTTCCTCCCCAGAGACCTGATGATTCAGTTAACAGGGATTTATAAAAACTTTCAACTGCTTTATTTTTTAATTGTGCAGTACTGCACCTAATAAAATCCTCTCTTTTTTTCTCTAAGGAAAACACAGGGCACATGAAAGCAACCAGGTCTCCCTTGTCTAACTTTATTCATGCAATCAAGGAAATGTATTTTAAGCCCTAAGAGTACCTTTTCAGATCAGATGCTGGCAAGTTATTTCTCCATGGCAGTAGAACTTTCATGGGCTTTCTTTCATTTTTAACTTGAGTTTCTCCTTTTGCAATTGATAAAGTTACCCAGATCCCTTCCTAAAGGTTCATGTAAGCACAGGAATGCTCCAAGTTAACCAAGAGCGCTTATTTGAGCCACGAGATTATTTGGTGGAAGGGAACACTCTTTTGAAAGAATTAAGACAAATCAGACTGTAGGCCTTTCCTCCTAATAGACAAGTATGAATTGTTTTTATAGCCTAGCTCTCATGGTACCAACTTAGCAAAAGAAAAACAATGCAACTTGCTCAGAAAAGGCAATAAAACTTATTTATGATCAACTCTTTTGTTGTCAGATATGAGATGTGCAGCCTGCAGTCTCATTGAAAGTAACAGGGCATGTTTGCTCCCAAACACTTTAACCAGTCCTCCTCTTTTCCTTAAGACGACATTGTGCATTTCACCTTTGACAGGTAAACATTGCCAGGTTTTACTAAAATGTTGCTGATTTAAACTCGTGTTTAGAAAATCTGAGGCGAGTTTTGAATTATCCGCTTTCCAAGGCTCTCCTTTTGGCTTTGGCCTTGTCTGGAGATCTGACTACAGCAGGATTCCCAACTGCCAGTGCCTTGCCAAGGGGCTCCCTGGTGTGCCTCTCCTGCTGTGCCTAAAGTCTATAGTTAAAGAACTCATTGTGCTCCCCTGCAAGACCTGTTTTAGGAAGATTTAGTCCAACCTTAGTAAAATATGCTCCCTCCAACAACAAACTGAGCTGGAGCATAGCAAACTACTCATGCTGCACCAGGGATATCACAAGAGCTCTGATATGTCCCTCAATTACTTTATCTTGTCTTGGGAGTAGCCATTTGCTTCAATTCATTTCTCATGGGTTTGTCTTTAGGCAATTTGAGAAGAGTAAAGAAGTCTGAGAATTGTTCAGTGATAGATGGTTATGGGGTTTGTTAGTTTTCATTAAACCATGAAAGAAAAGACAGATTTTCAATTTTTCTTGAATATACCCTGGGAAGAAGCTATACATTTCCAAGGACACTGGTATTCCAGTTCAAGGAAAAAAGGCTTTAAGATGCTTGACCATATTAAAATTGTATAACCATTATGGCTTTTATCACTTAAGATACATTATGCATGAGTATTCATTTTCAGCCTGACCTTTACATTTAAGTTTGCAGCACCATATTTCATACTAATGTTTCTAGCTAAGAATATGTACTGCTCTTGGTAGTTAAGTGACAGTTAATCAAGTGCCTTTAATAAAGTGCCAACAAGTGCCTTTAGAAGTGATTGATGTGTCAGAGTAGGCCAGTGGCAGTGACAACTGAGACTTAGTTAAATTATATTATCAACAATGACACGGTGTTAAGAGTGAAATGTCAGCTGTGTAAGATAAATCAAAAAATTAAGATTCTTTCAGCAGCTGGAAATCTATTTCCTTGCATATATCTTTTAGAGATAGGTATTTTCAAAAGACTATAAAGTGTACATGCCAGAGAACATGCTGCGTGTGTACCTGTGACACTATAGTACCAGGTATATAATTCCTTTCTATAATTTTTAAATAGCAATCTGAAAAACTACATATGAGCATTGGAGATAGGGGCAGGGGAGTGAGGAACCAAAACAAAAGCACCATCAGATGGTAGATGCAGGTCTTTCCCTGGTATCTCTCAGGTAATCCAGAAAGTTAAATTGAAGATTAATTTGGCAGTAATTGTGATAAGGATTGTGAACTAAGACACCCTGGAATCATCATTTGTAACATGCAGTTACAGTTTTTGGTCATCATGACATCCAGCTCCTCTCCTCTAGTCTCTCTGTCAGGGATATTTACTTCACTACCTACACAGATCATTACTATGCAAACTTCAAAAGCAAACAACCCCAGATAATATATAAATGCATCTGGCACAAATTGAACTGCAAAATCTATTATTGATTGTGCTTGTTACAGCAAGTCACCTATACAAACAACTCTAATGGTGAGAAAACAACTCCAGGTCAGCAATGGGCTTAAAACTATGTACCCTCAGTGCCAGTGCTTGCAGGAGCATCATACCAGGTAGAGGCACCTGTAACCCAGGAAGGAGTGGGTTGTTTTCTTCATTAATGATCTTGTTTCACTGAGGACATGAAGAGACAAAACAAAACACAGCTTACACTTCCCCTGGTGTCACCTGTTGCTCCCCACATGAAGTGAGTGGTTGGACTCATCTGTGGCCAGCTGGTTATAATTTTTAGGTTTCTGTGTATCATTACAATATTTTTATTATTCTCATTTTACTAATGCTGTGAAAGTGACTTCTGTAGTCTCACATCTATTGACATTTTAATGTGTTTAGAATATGTGCAGTATTTGGTTTAGGGCTGCACCATCTGGAGGACCCAGGAGACCATTTCCTTCTTTATTGCCCAGGACTGAGATAATCTGAATGGGGTGGCAGTGCCAGAATCTGATGACTGTGTTACAGCCTTCCTATGATTATACAGAAACATTATTGGTGGTTTATCCTCCCATTGTGGTTTAGCAATGACTCCTCCCCTACATGACTTCTTGAAATATTAAGCTCAATTTCTGTTGTCCTGCACCTTCAGCAGTTCAGCTGAAACTAAACTGTAAAGCTCAGCCAGGTCAAGGCTTCTCAGCAATTGAATTTTGTCATCCCAAGTGCAAGAGACTGCATTCTTCCTGGTCCTGCCACAGGAAGATGACAAGGAGAAGGGGCAGAGCCACACAGTCTCCTTGGGAAGGGGTAGAAGAGGATGGAAATGGAGAAGATTGCTGCTGGAAGTGTGCTGCTTTGGTCCCCCATCAAGGATCGTTATCTGCTAATCAGAAATTAGTATTTCCTTTCTCGTTCTTAAACTGGTTTGTATTCTCCCTTGAGTGTGACAATTTTACAATTGCAAGTCATGGCATGCAGAACACCCTGCCCAATAAATATGTAATCTAGCTGAAACAATTCACCATTTAGCACAGCCCTTCCTTATTAAGATTTGTGGTAGATTTTATGGATGTTTTGAAGGCTTTGCTAATGAAATACCATTCACCTGGGCACTCTAGCAAACCTGAATGGTTGGCTCCTTGGATCACAGTTTTTGCACAGATACAAACAATTGGAAATATTACAGTGTCCCATCACATAAAGTAAAAGTTTTCAATCCATTTCTGAATTCTAATTTTCTTTTCTATTTTAGGGCCAAATGAACTTGATTGCAGTCTGATTATGGATTCTGGAGATGCTGTTTATACAGAATTTGACTTTGAAGACCAGGTAATTTTCTGTGTATATGGCTTCTCTCTAGACAGTTTTCTAGTTTATGTACATACTGTGCTATAAAATTTGTCTAAACAAGGTGATGGCACTTTAAGGATAGGGCAAATATATTCTTGAGTGCAATGTAAGTAAATTCATGATACACAGATATTGCTTTCTGGTTAGGAAAGAAGAATTAATATTATTGTAATATTAAGAGCCTGTATCTTCCATTACTATGCATTGCTGAGTTTCCTCCTTAAATTTAAAAATGCTGGCAAATGTGACAAATAGAATTGCTAAAATGCGCAATGCTAAATGTACGTCTGCTGTATATTTAAAAAGAAGTAAAACTTTTCAAAAGAGCAGTATGAAATTACAAGAAGTGTGAAATATAACTACAGCCAAATCAAACGTTATCCCTATGAAACAATGTTTTTAAGAATAAAAAACAACAAAGCCTTACAATATGTTTAAACTAGCCTTTCTACTGATCCTGTTCAGTCCACGTCTAAAAACTAAATGTTGATAAGACTTTTCCTTGTATGCAGGAAGAATGCCAGAAAGAGGAGGAAAAATAGATTATATATATCTTTCCCCTATAATTTTCACATCCACATTGGTAAGGTCACATATAGAATATTGTTCAGTTCTGGATTTAGTAATACATCATATGGAGATACTTAAAAGAGTCCAGCAAAATACCACTATGATAATTAAGGGATTGGGCCATATTTCTTACCAGGAAAGGCTGAGAGACCTGAGATCAGTCTGGAAAAGAGAAGGCTCAGGGGTACCTCATCAAAGTGTACAGAAATCTGAAGGGAGGATTCAGATAAAATGGATCCAGGCATTTTCTGGTGCCCAGTGACTGGACAAGAGGCAATGGGCACAAACTGAAACATGGGATGTTCCTGTGGCTTGGATGCTGCATAAGAATAAGGGTTGTGTGCTTGTTACTGTGCTGTGGATAAGAATTAAAAAAAGACTTAGAATTAAAAAAATATAATTTAAAGCCATCTGTCTATCACATCACCATACTTAAGGGTGGTGGTTTTGTATGTTTTGCTTCCTGTCTTCCACTTTTGCATGACTCTGCTTGTATTTTCTTCATGAATACCACAAACATCTCTCTAGATTTGTAAGAAGCTTGGCACAGAATGTTAATTTGTGTTTCTGTTGTCATTCAACAAAATGCAGTTGCAAATGTTCTCACCTCTTCTCTCATTACTTGCAAAAGATATCTTTTCTTGTGACATTTTAAAGCTAGTGACAAAATGAGGGCCAACAAAACTGAATTTTCGTTATGATTGGATCATTCATTGGTTTTCTTTCACAGTATTCAATGCAACACCTTATCCTCACCTGCAACATATTATATATTCTAGGTCCAATCATTTATTTTAATTGTTAGAGCCCTTTACTGTTCTTTTTGGCTCAGTTATTTCAGCTTGGCTGTTTTTCAAGGAGGCAGCTTGCCTCTGTCTCCACATCCCCTTTTAAATCCCATTCTCTCACAAACACTTCTTAAAACCCAGGAAACTTCTAAATTTCCCATTATCTTTGTCTGTACTGTACTTTATTATTTAGGGGTTTAGGCCTACAAAGCAGAATCTATATTTATATTATGTTTGGCTATTTTGATGTTAAATTTTGCATTTTAATGACATTTAAAATAGGTTATTTTGGAAGAGTACATTCACTAAAGAAATTATACTCTTGGTTCATGTTTACAAAATAACCACAAGTTTTATAGTTACAAAATAAAATAAAATAAACAGAAACATGAAAATTATACTGATATTCTAATAATTTCAAACTATGTAGTTCATTGATGATACATTACACCGTCCATAAAAGCACTGCAGTTTTGAATGCATGTGATTCTCTCATGAGATTGAGCAAGACGACTATGCTGAGACCTTCTTGTCTTTGTCAATGGCAAATATTCCTTCTGCCAGATGTGGCAGTTAGCTTTCCTCATTATTTTGCTAAACTAACACATTGCTATCCTGGCAAGAGTGCAAACAAACAAAGAAGGAGAAATGAAGCTTAAAAAGTGCTAAAACCCCATCAGTCAAGGACAGCTACATCAATATGAAGTGGCTGACACTGACTCACTTCAACTGCAAGCTGGTATCTTGATACACTTTTGCAACATTTAAAAAAAATAAATATTTATATTACTAATAAATAAATGTACACACCATTTATATGAGATGCCTTGTACAAATATAAAGAAAATATAAAGGAGAAAGCAATTGCAATCAATTCAAAATTATGGAAGCAAGTATTATATACAGAAGCAAAAAAGGGAGTGGAGATTACAATGAAGTCATAATACCACCTAGCTGCCTGGTCTGAAAAACAAAATGAGAAATTACTCTTAGGAAAGATCAATAACTAAATTCCAGAGTGAGGAACTGCTCACATTCAAAACTTGAGCTCATTTTGACTGTGGCAGTGATTTAATACTCCAGTGATTTACCACATACTGTTTACGAATTGTGTGAAGCATCAACAACCTTACTCGGAGAATCTCGAGTGTAAAAAGAATGTGTGTCTGGATACAAATGTGTCATGCAGTGATGTTATTGCATAGGAAATCTGTCATGAGAACGTGGGGGATAAGAAGGCTGGTTTCCAAGCAACCTTACACAGTTGAGCTGGTAAAAATGGCTGAATTTTAGGGGAACATCTTGGTAGTCACTGAACAAGAAGAGTAGGGAGTCACACACAAGACAAAGCCACAGCTGGCAATTGGTGTCTTGGCACAGCTGAAATGGACTTACACAGATACTTTTGCATTTTCTCATTCTTGGAATGAGCCAGGAAATTCTCCAGTGTAAACTAAGCTAAAAAAGAATCTGAGTTCTTCAGATGTACATTACTTCTTCCAGAATAATGTCTCCTACTGGTAGGCAGGAGCAAGGAGATTGAGTGGTGTGGTTCCAACCACTGATGTAGTCCTTTGCTCGTGTAGGAGTGCCAAGTGCTTCCAGAAACACCTGATACCTCTTGTTGAAAGAGTGGAAAGCAACACTAGTGCAAATTAAGATCTGTTTTTTCTGGAAGACTGTGCAGAGGAAATCAAATTAAAAACAACTCAGAGAAAGCTTGAGCTTTGAATTGTACATTTTATAAATGATCATTCAATTAAATTTATGTAACTAAATTAAAAGTAAGCTGATTGTTTTCTACTGGCTATGCATGAATACTTCAAGAATTAGAACATTTGCAATCACTAAGTCCCTACAGCACTGAAAGGCAGGAGGAAAATACCCTTTAAAAAAAAATTTAAAACCCCAGTCTTTTCACCAAATAATTAATAACTATTTTTCTGGTTTTGTCTCAGATCTGTGAGATCTTGTATTAAAAAATAAATAATATAAGCTTTTAGAATAACTTAGAAATACATTCTTCTGAAAAATAGAAATAAATAAATAAATGAAGCAGATAGTACCTCTCATTGAGAATGCCTTGTGGAAGAACCAGCCAAGGTTTCATGTCTTAGTAATCGCTACAGCCTTTTCTGGAATAACGATTATACTCATTACTTGATTGGATAACATAAAAGCAAAGTAATATGGTTAGTTTCAGATATTTTAACCCTATTAAGACTTCAGGAATATATTTTGGGCCAGGCATTTTTGAGTGCTACAACTTTTAAGAATATTCTCACGTTGCAGAACTTGCTGTCATGACTAGTGTTTGGTTTAATAAGGATTATTCTTTGTTGTTGGAATACTCTCAAGTGTGATAAAACTTTTTAATGCTCACTGTGTTCGTTTATACTTGCCATTCAATTTCTCAACTTTGCCACAGAGATTATCAATATAATGCCCACTTGTTTCTAGAGATCAGAAAGTTTTTATTTTTAACAATTGGATTTTTAATTAGAAACCTACCATTTGGCTTATTTCAAGTGCATTCAGGCCAAAAGAGAGTACTGAAGAATTGCATCAGTGAATCCTTACAAAGAGTTCCAGAAGAAAAGAGCATCCAATTATTTTCTTATGAAAACAACCCTTTCAGGACAACCTTAGCTAGGCTGAGGAATATTTAGAGTAATTAAAGAAAAAGTTAAAATACACTGTTAGGCAACTGGAGAATGGATACACTCCTGTACAAATGCTTACAGAACTTTACAATTTGAGAAATGTGAAAATCAGGTCAAATTTAAGTAAGATCCTCAAAACTGTATTTAGCTTCTTCTAATATTTGGAACAGGAGGTCACAGATTTCAGAGCATGGTTTAGCTTGGAAGGGATGTTAAAGATCATTTAGTTCCAGCTTCCCTGCCCTGGGCAGGAACACTTCCACTAGACCAGGTTGCTCAGAGACTGAATCAACCTGGCCTTGAATGGTTCCAGAGATGAGACATCCACAGTTTCTGTGGACAACCTGTTCCAATGCCTCACCACTTTTACATCTACGAAATCTAGAAATGCATTTTTGTGCCTTTCAGGGAGTTACCAGTTCATAATTGAGAGATTTCCATGCCCTTGCAGTGTCATACTGCGTTTACTGATGCAATTAGATAAATGCAATAGTATGTGCAAAGAAGAGATTGTTGTTTTGGGGTTTTTTTTGCCCCCCCATCCCCCTCACCCCATGTATGTATCAAAGACCTAGGAAAGGTAGATGTTAAAAAAAAAAAAAAGGAAAAAAAGAAAGGTTTTAAGGTTTTCTGTTCAGCAATGACAAGCAATCAACTCAATTTTAAAAAATTGAATAACCCAATCTTTGCTTCAAGTTCAGAATGTTTTATAATTAGAAATATGACAGCTCACTTGAAAAATTCACAAGCAAAACCAAAATCAAGTGGAGGAAAAAAGCCCTGAAAGACACTTACTCATTCTAGCAAGAGGAAACAGGCTCTCAATTAAAAGTTTTTGCCATGTAGTTACAATTCGTTTTACAGCTTGATGTAGTTTCCTGTCCAAAGCACAGAGGAATCCAGGCTTTAGGAGAGTAAAGGAAAGCTTTCAGTGAACTGATGCAAAACAGACTCCATGGCTACCAAGACTATAACAATATTTCCAGCTCGAATGATTAGCATAGCTTGAAACTTAAATATTCAAGAGACATAATGAAAAGTTCCTGAGAGTCTTTTCAATGCAGAAGCAGAACACAAATATTAATAAAACTGGTGGGCAAGAGCAAAGTGAAAGCCTCATTTAACTAAAGCTCTATGGATTAAACCAAAGACCATTTTCCTCCATTTACTGTGTTTCCTATCAGTTGTCACTTTGTTTTGACTCCCTTTTCCCTGCTCTGAAGATTCAGCCCAAGTAATTTATTTAACCCTTCAGACACAATACTTTGGGGTTAGCATTACAATACTACAGAGAGCAAACTGCACACCTTCATTAGCGGGAGAAATTTTCATTCAGACTTCTAAAGGTACCTTTCAAAATCAGATAAACATTAACTAAATTCTTCAAGGTGTCATATTAGAATATCATATATTAATCATGTGCTTTCTTTTTATTTGAGAACATAAGGAACTTCTGATGTAACAGCAGTTTTATTCATATATGCTGTGCAGGATTAAACATCACAGGTCATAGTAAAATGACTAAGAGTATCCAGAAGCCATTTGGGCTTTTAGTGCTGAACATTTCTGCAGTGTCCATTTCTCTTTTGCTGATAGGAAGTGGTGTCAATTTGAATTACAGATTCTGGTTATACAGGGAAACTGATTAAAACAGGAATATGGGATAGAAAAGAAAATGAGAGGATACTCAGAGAACAGTTGTAAAACTCTGTCCTCTCAACACTTGTTTTTGTTAAAGGTGGAGTCCAATCTAGTTTAATGATATCTGCAAAAAGGCAAAATGAATAAGCATCCAAAGACATGAAAGAGCTGGAAAGGCAGGCCTAACTACAGAGAAAAGATGTTTAATAGAAATGTACTGAAGTCAGTGAACAATCTGTTCAGTTCACGTTGCCATGGAAACTATCCTATTAAATGCTTAAAAAAACCAGTTCTAGAAACAAAGTACTACAGTTTGCCTTACAAAATGTTTCCTGAATAAGCTCAAACCATGTGTATTTTTGTGCTTTGAAATAATTTTGTAAACACAAAGAATTTTTTTTCTCTTTCAAAATCACCATGGTACACTGTAATAAAGGCATATGTGAGAAAGTCTCTTGCTTTCTTTTCCCACATGCAAACCATGGGCAAAATGGGCAAAAAATAACCAAAGAGTCAACTTGCACTTTTTTCTGTGAAATGCCAGAAGCAGTTGTTTGCTTCTTCTTTCATAGATGTTATTTGAACTTATTTTCTGGTGATACATGTATTAGGGGAAACTAAACTGCCAGGGTTAGTTGAAGTCTTTGCATTCCAATTCTTTCCTAATTTTGAACCCAAAGCTGCTGCCTGTAGCTCTGGTGGGCAGTACAGGGCATAAGGGTTCAGTTAAAATGATGGTGAGCTAAAGTGAGTTACTGGAGATTTAAACAGCAGTGACAACGTTATTCTTCAAGAGGTGCTGCATTTATGCCTCACTGAATAATTTTGCAGTAAATTATGAAGTCCTTCTCTGTGGCTTGTGGAAGTGTAGTAAAAGCATTACAATTTACAGTATCTCACCATCATTTCTGAAGGCAGTAGCATACTGCACCTTGTTTCCTCACACCAGCTTGCCCTTCCACTGGCAAACTGAGGCTTTATACCTTCATGAACAAAATATAACTTCACAGCTAAATTTATGAGTTCTACCTTTACAGTCCAGAGAACTTGCATAATTCTTGGGGAATATCAGGTGTCCCACACAGCTGATGCAAATAGGATCCACAGCATAACTTTTCCTATTCTACCGAAAGTTGATAAAGAAATGTAAAGGTGTATTTTAAACCCACTCTGCCTCCTAGATTTAGAGGCCTTACTCCGGGCTGTTGATTGTTCTGTTCATGCAGTCCAGCATCCCTAAAGACGGCTACCAAAACCCTTTCTTTAAAAGGCTTGTAGTAAAAATTCCTATATTTTAAAACACTGCAGAAGGAAGTGCCTTTTTATTTCTTTTATATTTCTTAATCACTATCAAAGTACATCCTATATATTTTTACATACACATATATAACTGCAGTGATTGCAAAGATGCTGTTTTACTCTATGGGATACAAAACTGCTCTTAAAATCACTTATTTGTATTGTAGCAAAGCAGAAGAGTGGCTTCTCTGGGCACACTGGAACCCTTATGTATTTTCAGAAAGCCATATGTTTCCTATTTGGTTTTTTTTACTCCTTATGTATCCCAGGATTGTGCAGTCAATGTTAGTAATTTTGGGCTTAAATACCAGTCATAAAGAGTGAAAAGTGGCCTAGTTTTAGAACTCCTTCACAGCAGTGCATCTCAAATCAGTGGACTGTTTCTTCAGATAGTTCAATTCCTTCTTAACACAGAAGCCCTTTAGAAATACTGCCGAAGTTGAAAGTTATAGAGCTGCCTAATAATAGATAAATAGATGTTTTAGTAAACCTTGAATATGCTTGTCAAATGTTAAGCAGAGAAGGCCTTTCAGAGGCAAAATTTGAGTACAACTGTCAATTTTTATCAGAATAGCAGCAAATCATAGGATCTGAGGTCACATGCCGAGTTTGGGGGGTTTTTTGCAACACTCTATTCTTGTCCTTCTCCATGCCAAGATCTTTTTGTTTTTGAAAACTGAGTTCAGACAGGCCTGCAGAAAAGCCTTTCTTATCTAAAAAATTAAAACCCCAAAAAAACCCGCAAAATGCATGTACATTAAAAAAAACCAAACCAAACCAAACCATTAACAACAAAAAAACCCAAACCACTAAATTTCACTTCTCAGAAGGCAGCTGTCAGGGCAGAGAGGTTCTGCACATAGCGCTGAGGTATCTGATGTGAGGGATCCATTCACTAGGATGGTTGTCAGCTGCCTAAAATAGGAGGTGAGCAGCACCCAGTTTGCAGTTCAAGTACACAGGAAGGTCTCCTGGTTCACTTCTCTGCTGCAGTGGCTTGATGTAAAAAAAAAAAAAAAAAAAAAAATTGTCCCTGGGAGAATTTGTACCAAACAGCATAAATGCTCCACATAGAGAAGAATAATTTAAGGAGTGATGGTGATTTACAGAAAACAAGAACACTAAAGGAAAAATAGCAATAGCTTCCAGAAAGAATTTTGTAGGCAGTGGGAGCTTTCTATAGAAACAGACCAAACTGAAAACTAACTGAATACTATATGTGATAGAACTATTTTAAAGTCAGTGATAGATAGAAACTACGTATAGATAATACAGTTATTGAATGTCTCTAATGTGTTTGAAACACAAATATATTTAAAAATCAATCTCGAGTTCTTCTTCAAGTTACATATAATGCTGTCCCCCTAGTTCAGCCTTTTAAATCAAATTCATATTAAAATTGCAAATGAGGTGTTTGGTTTACCAGAACACTCTTAACAGTGCTGTGATGATGCAAACTGCTGCTAGTCTCCTGGGAGGGATGTTGTGGTTGCATACCTTGTTGCCCTTAAGAGGTAATTTATTTGAATTTTTTTCCAGTGTCTGGAAATCAGTATGAACTGAAATAGATTTTGCTTTCACTTTCATGCTTAGTAATTGTATGTATTTTTGTCATTATAAATATGTACAGAAGGTAACAAAAACCAATGCCAAACTATAGCACACTAATTGTGGCTTTTTCCTCTCTAAACTACTAGATATTCTTCTTGATGTTCTTGAAGAACATAAATTCAAAATCTGAAAAAAACAACAACCAAATTTAAAAGCTAGATAATTTGATCCTGGCTTGCGAGTGTTGAAAATGGGTTAATCTCTAACTAATAGGTGATTTTTAAAATTATTATTATTTTTAGAACTGATAAGTTTTGTTTTAAAAGAATAATCACCGAATCACAGAATGGGGAAGGTGGCAAGAGGGACTGCAGTGGGTCATCTGGTCCAAGCTCCCTGCTCAAGGAGAGTCATCCCACAGCCCATGGCACAGGACTGCACCCCATGGCCCTTGAATATCTCCAGTGAGGGACACTCCAGAACCTCACTCAGCAATCTGTGCCAGTGCTTGGTCACCTGCACAGTCAAGTTCTTCCTCTTGTTTAGGTGGAACTTCTGTGCATCAGTTTCTGCCTGTTTCCTCTTGCTCCATTGCTCAGCACCACTGAGCAGAGCCTGGTCCATCCTCTGACACCTCTCCTCACATACTGACAGATATTGATTAGGTCCCTCCTCAGTCTTCTCAAGGCTGAACATGCCCAGCTCCTTCAGCCTGTCCTCACAAGAGATAATGGCACAGAGTTTTCTTTGCTAGAAACCCAGAATTAAACTGGAATCACAGTGATCTCATCTGTCAGAATTTTGTAGATGCTATTATGCACTGATGTTTTTCCAATTGTATGCATTCTGAACAAACAAAAATCACCCTGAAATACATTAGCACTGTACCCTCATCTTAATTTCTGTTAATCCTTTTTAACACAAATAACTCCACTCTGAAGTATGAGCAGTATGAAGTACATAAGAAAATTTGTCTTTCGGCAGAAAAATAACAAGCCTTGAAGTGTGAGGGTATGTAGAGTATTCCTACTGTGTTTTACCTTATTTATTAGTTCTGGAGCAAAGGAGGTCAGAGCACAGCCACCTCTGCTTTACAGAGGCATACTTTAACACTCAGCTTGCAGAACGCAGCTCAGGCTCAAAAATTGATTTGAAGTATAAATCAAATTTAATGGTATGGCTCATAAAATCCATTCCCAGGGAGCACTGCCCTTGCATAAAACCAGCAAAGAAACATGTAATTTTTATTTGTTTAAATAATTCGTGTCTAAAACATTCCTTGGAATATTTACATTCTCAAATTCAAACTTAAAAATTGAGCATAATTTTAAGCAGCAGTCGTGCTGTATTTTAAATTCAATCTCATTCTACTGCCTCTTTTCTCCTTTATCTGTGATTATTTATCATCTTTGGTAAATTTGGAGGAGAAACTCCTGTTATATCTGTTAGAAATCTGAATAAAATGTATCAGGCACTTTTCACCACTCTTTTTTAGAAGCATTCAAATGACAATGAGGTGATAAGGGAGAACTCTTTTCTTTTCCATGTAAAACAAAAAAACCAAAACTGCAACTAAAACACACAAGGACTGGAGCAGAAGTTATTAATGGGTAATGGGAAAGCTTTCACATTTCATCAGGTAACTGACATTCACAACAGTTGTCACTAAGTCCTAATGAAGAAAATGTCCCTTCATTAGATTAAAAAATTAAATCTATTTTATTGATATGCCTTAAGAATATGGATTCATTAGCAGCAAAATTGAAACTTCTGAAGAATTCTGTATCATTCCATTATTATTTGCTGAGACTTACTGTCATAGTTTGTTATTACAGAAATTAGGCGGGTTGGAAGTAGATGATCTTCCAACCCAAATCATTCCATGATTCTGTGGACTTACCTCACAACCTAGCAATGACAGTAACTGAAAACTCATTAACCAATGAAGTATCTACTACCAGTCAGATATTTACTAATTACAACATAAGTGACAAGTAAAATGGAAGTCAAAAGCCTGCATTTTACAACTCTAAAGACAAATGTCAAATAAGCGATTGTTTACAGGTAGCAAATTTCTCTATTTAGCAATTATTCTAACATATTCTTGATATTGCTTAAGTAGTTTCACAGACAGCTATGCTCCACTAATAGATATGTTCCAAATAATATTTAGAGATATAACTTGACTGTAAAGGCATTTGAAATTACAGATACCCATCTTTCTTTGGAGCTCATTATAAGATGTAATCTTCCTCACTTTGCTTTCAAGTACATGGAAACAGCTATGCTGAGAATACAGAGACTGCTACTAAATCACTGTATTGCTGATGGCAGTGTGGTGTCAAATACCATTTGCTATCTAACTGGAGGGACTTTGCCTTATGTGATCACTTGCTAAATCTCACAGTTATTTTCCGAAGCACTCTGGTAAGGAGGCAGAGCAGTGTTTTCAGCCTGATACAGGTCAAGCCATTCACCATTTAGAGACCTATCTGCTAGAAAGACTCAATCAGAAATGGGTATTGTCAAATGCAAACTCGAGGGGACTGCATTAAACAGGGTGCCAGACTGTCACTCTTGGCAAGGGACCTCAAGCCAAACAGCACATCTAGCTCTTCACCCAGATCAGAGCAAAAACTGTCTGGAGACAGTTTCAGTCTGCAATCATAGGGGAGAACAAAAGCAAAACTTGAAAGAAGTAATGGTGCTTTCAATTCTTTAATTCGATTGCAAGCTCGGAATTCTGATCCTGATTTTTAAAGGAATTTTACTCTAAACTTAGTGTCTAAAATGATTTTGATCTATAGACTTTCAAAGGAATTATAAGAAGTAGAATCTAAAATGAAACCTTTTGAACGCAACATATCCTTTGCAGGGTCAATTATTTTATTGTATTATTACATTAAAAAATAAAGAACATAGGGTTAATATTGTCACTTGAAATGTAGGAAAGAGAATAATCTCTCGTTTGAAAATGAGAGCTTTCTTTTTTTAAGATGGAAATTCTTCTGCTGCAGTGTAATAGGCTGAGAATTACTGTGAATCAAAAAATGAAAATCATTTGTGTAACCAATGTAATGGTACTTCAGCCTAATGAAGAGTCCTTCAGTTTCAGTGATGATGGGAACACAAGGAGGAACCTGCAAGGGTAGTGCATGAGCCCTGCAAATTACAGTGGGCAGCAGTTTACCCATTCCAGTCAGCTTGCAGTTTATGTCACTTCATCTACTCCTGCAGCTCTACACATTTAAGGTGGCTATTTCTGGGAGCTGTGCTGTCAGAAGCTATGGCTTGATAGCCATATGCTACTGAGATGACTCACGTACATGTTTCATGCTGATGTTATGCACTGATGATGTAATACTGTCACATGAGAATGTGTTGCTGTCAGTGCTATTATTGATATTTTACAGACTTGGCTAAAGCTTTGTTGGTGTAAGTATATTCACACCTCATAACCTAGACTGTCCAGCGTATATATAATCTTCACTTATCAGAACAATAAAGAATTCCTATTCTGACAGTCTTGCTGGCCAGTATTAGTAATTTCTCATAGATTGTAATATACAGTAAGTGACAAAATCATTTTAATGTGAACAAAATAATTTAAAGTGGCTAAATCTCAGGAGAAAAAACATGCCACATCCCCCATTTCGCTGGTGTAGTCCCTCCTTGTAGTTCAACAACCTTTATAACAACTTGTAGCTTATGTTACACTCAGAAAGTAAACACATTTAAGTTGAGATGAAAGACCAATACCATCTTTATGTAACAGTTCACTTTTAGAAGTTTCTCCAATATTGCTTTCTCACTATTAACAGCTGATCATACCATAGTTACTTTGGAAGAAATTCAGGATGCACATTAGTTGTTTATATATCATGCGAGAATTATGCATTTGGACACTGAAGAGCCACTCCTCACAAAACCAGTATTATAGCAGAGAGTGGCCTGGGTTGGAAGGGACCTTAAAGACCATTTTGCTCCAAATCCCCAGCAGGCAGGGATATGTTCCACTAGACCAAGTTGCTCAAAGCCCCATCCAACCTGGCCTTGAACACTTCCAGGGATGGGTCATCTATAATTTCTCTTGGAAACATGTTCCAGTACCTCTCTATCCTCACAACAAATAATTTCTTCCCAAGATCTAATATAAACTTACTGTCTTTCAGTTTAAAGCCATTTCCCCTTGTCACTCTGTGTCCTTGGAGATAGTCTCTCTCCAGCTCTCTTGCAGGCCCCTTTCAGGTCCTGGGAGGCTGCTATAAGGTCTCTGCAGAGACCTCTCCAGGCTGAACAACCCAACTCTCTCAGCCTGTCTTCCCAGGAGAGGTGTTCCAGCCCCACGAGCATCTTTGTGAATTCCTCTGGACCCACTCCAGCAGGTCCCTGTCCTTATGCTGGGCCCCAGAGCCAGCATTCCAGCTGGGGTCTGGAGGGCAGGGCAGAGAGGCAGAATCTGCTCCCTCAGCCTGCTGCCCATGCTGCCTTTGATGCAGCCCTGGACACAGTTGGCTTTCTGGGCTGCAAATGCACATTGATGGATCATGTGGAGCTTCTCATCCACCAACAACTCTAAGTCCTTTTTCCCAGGACTGCACTGGATCCATTCCACCCAGCCTATAACTGTGCTTGGGATTGCCCTGACATAGGAGCAGTACCTTGTACTTGGCCCTGAACTTTGTTAGGATCACATGGCCCCAGCCCTCAAGCATGTCCAGGTCCCTCTGGATGGCATCCCTTCCATTGAGCACAGCTTGGTGTCATTGGCAAACTTGCTGAGGGTGCACATGGTCCCATGTCCATGTCACCAACAAAGATGTTAAACAGCACCAGTCGCCATTCCCAGCCCTGAGGAACTCCACTCTTTATATGGGCTAGTGAATCATCTCAAGATATCTTGGGTTCTCTGTGCTCATGTTCTAGCAACTACAACAACACTAACAGCATTTCTGTGACACTGTAAACCATATCTCAATATAGATTAAAACTGAGAGCTTAGAGAGATATACACTAAGATATACAGATAAGCAGATATAAGAAGAAATGCAAACTATGCAGAATATCCATTTCAATTTGTCAATTGCTTAATTAACAGGAGGAGGATCAATCAAGTTTTTCTGGTTATGAGAGCACAGGAGGTGAGTTTCTTTCTCAGTGTCAATTGCCATTTAATTTTGAAACCTTTGATTTCCTGTTATTTAAATAGTTACTTAGAAAGTAAAGTGAATTCAGGTTATTTATATCGTGAACTTTGTGCCTCAAGGGATTTTTATAATGTGAATTCTCTTTGAATGCAAATTAAAGTTTATAAAAAATGGTTCTATACTCTTTTGGCCAATGGGATCCAAAATTATTAGAAAATACTACTGTTAATCAGCATCGAATCTCATAGGTGTTTTCAGAAATTGGCAGTTATGAAAGTCTCCTTGGAAAGTACGAGGTGCTAAGAGTCTAAGAGGAATGAAAGGATAAAGCAAAACTTTCCATGGCTAATGATTTTTTTTTTTGTAATAAGAGATATACACACCACAAAATAAACCCCAAAATTGTATGAGGTATCTTATATGTGATTAACAAACATGTGTCTTGTAAGTGATTTACTCAATGACATAATAAAACTTCAGCAGGCTCACATGGTGCAAGATCACCTTCTGTACTGGTATAATCAGTGCAATGACTGGAACTCACACCAGAAGGAATTGCTTTTTCAAAATATTTCCTTTCAGTTAAAGACAAAGCTGCAATACATACCACAGTTTTGGTGAGTGTATTGCCTGGATTTCAACTAAGATGGTTATTATTTGGCTGAATTTGAGGCTCAGAGGAATTTAGAACTACATTTCAGAGAGTATAAAATCTAAATGGGAGGTGGACAAGATTCTATAGCAATTACAGTGTAATAATATACTCAGTAGAAACTGCAGTGGCTGAGGAGGCATTACATCACGTTATTACATCAAGATGAATCTGCTTCTCTCTTTTTTCCCTCTTTCTTTTTTTAAAGAGCTGATGTGTATTGCAAGGTCTATTTTCAGGTAAAATGTCTTTACCATATCTGCAATGACAACTACAAAACAGAGATTAATAGGCTTGTGGATAATAGCTCCTTTTGGAATGGAGAAAGTATATATGTTTTTTATAGCAGAAAGTTAATCTAGTAAAATCAGATCCCCTTGCATGAATGTTACACAATTTGGTGTGGTAAGTAGCTGGCATTAAAATTAGTAGCTCTTGCCACTAAAGAATTTTTATTTTCATTTTAGACTTTTCAGAAGATCTAAGGAAATCAAACATCATTTTTGTTGTCGGTAAGTAGGATTCCTAATTTAACTGCTACATTTGAGTATTCCCATGTTATTTAGCTTTGATTGTGTGATTTATTTATTTAGCAAAATAGATTGGATGACAATATTTATTCTACAATGTTGGTTTAGTCTTTTGAAAGGGAGTTAAGATTTAATAACATGTAATTAACTTGGGTCTAAGCATACTATCAACAGTTGTGTAAAGCTCAGAGCAGGCAGCTCGTTTGATTGTGAACATGTTCAAAATAACCTTAGTTTTTTTGCAGTTACAGTTGAGTTGTGTGACTTCCCACACCAAAGCTGCCTTACCAGCATTAATTAAAATTTTACTGAATTGGATTGTAACTCAGAAGTTTAAGATTTGGCTGAAAAATATCAGGTCACTTCCCTCGCTTATTTCTGAGGCAACTTCTGTTAAATACGGGTTTCAATTCTGCATGTGTTCAGCATTGTTAAAAGCCAACAGGCTGCTCACCAGGCATGATTCTCAGCACTAAGGATCCCCTTTCAGGGTTTACTTTATACTGCTTTTGGAAATCCACAGAGTAAAAGCAACATGTTAAACATGTTAATGCCCTTTATCACATGAATGTGAGCAATATAATTAGCATAAACTTAGAGCAGTCTTTTAAAACAAATAATAACCAGAAGATTGATCTTAAAGCTTGGTATTAATTACTTGGAAAGAATGTTTGCTTTTGGATTGAGCAGTTTTTAGAACTGCTTTACAACCCAGAGCAGGAACACACATTTCCAAGGACCTAAGGATAGATACCAGATAGATAGATACACAGGGGATTTTACATAAAACTAAATCACTTTGTGCATTGTTTTTTCTGGGGAAAAAAAAAGTACTTCCAAAATTAATAATAAGTGAATGGAAGTTTAATTCAGGAAGAATTCAGGAAGCATCAAAAACCATTCCAATACCTGCAGGCTGAGGGAGATGAGGATTTTACCATTAAGTATAAATAATTACCTGATGGGAGGGAATGAAGATGAGGGAGTCTGAATCTTCTCAGTAGTGCCCAGTGACAGGACAAGAGAAAATGGGGACAACTTAAAATGCATTAAATTTCACCTGAACACAAAACCCACATTTTTGCTATGAGTATAGTCAAACTCTGGAACAAGTTGCCCAGAACTGTAGAGTCTCCATCCTTACAGACGTTCAAACCCCAACCTGACAGAGTTCAGATCAACCTGCTGTAGCTGATCCTGGTGTAACACAGTTGTTTGAGTAAATGATTCCAAGAAGTTCCTTGCAACCTAAAAGATCCTATTAAAAGAGTTTTCTCACGTTGCAATTTTATCTCAGGCTCTCTTATGCCAAATACAAGTTGACTCAATTTATTGCAACTCAATTGTTATGTGTTTGAAAAAGTAAAATGAGGTTACTGAAGAGTTCACTGGAGACTTTTCTTAAGGGAAGGGTGCGTAACACCTAATTTTCAGTCTCTAACACACTGTAATCTATGCTTACTAAAGTACACCTTCTGCTGTTCACTACAGTGAAAAATTTTAATTCTCTCTGTCTCGCATACCTTATTAAAAAAAATTGGGTTTGTACAAACAGATCTGTAAGGAAAAAAAAGAGAACACACTCAAGGAATTTTGCCTCTGAAATTTTCCATGGCAAAGCATATTTTTCATTTGCCTGTGGGAATCTTTTTATTTTACAAGGAGTGGTTTTAAATTTTCATTTATATTTTTTCATTTTTTCATTTAAATTTTCATTTATAATTTCTTATAGGACATCTAGTAGCCATCTTGCAGCTTAAAATTGAAATCACACCTTTTTCCTAGTTATTCCTGCTCTCATTTTCTAGTAAATGCTTTCTGGGCGCAGAGATAAACTGTGCCTTAAGCAAAACTCAGTTTTCTTTGTTAAAAAGGTTATTATGAAAAGTTTTACTAAGTCCAAACATGGGTTAATTTAAAAAAAATATCTGGAATGATTTATACTTTTTCCCAAAATACCTCCATCTCCACCCCCCATCCTTGCACCCCTGAAAATGTTTCTTAAAGTCTTATGACAAGAGTGAGAGGTTTTTTGTGGGTTTGTTGGATTTGTATTTTTTTGTTGGGTTTATGGGTTTGTATTTTTTGAATAAAATGAGACCCCCATGGTTGCTTATTTGTCTGCAAAATCTTGACTTTATTCCAGTTAGGTAGTGAAAGTAAATGGTATTCCCAGAGACAGATTTTGTGCAGCAGCTAAGTTGGAGTGGCCACGAGCTCTTTTGCCTTGGGGCCTTTTCAGGCAGGTAAATCTGTATGGATCATCTAATGTGATCATGATCCACAAGCACTCCAGCTTTAGCATTATACACACTACTCAAATGCACACATTTGTGCAGGCAGGAAATGTCAGTAAAGAGCTGAAATCTGATCATTGTGAATGGTACAAGAGTGAAAGAAGAATATGAAGAAATCTCACAGGTGCAGAACAAAACTGTTGGGGAGGGGGAGAAGTAAAAAAAGCCCCAAATGTCAGTGGTTAAAGTGCTCTGTTGCAGTGACCAGTGCTAGAGATGTTCAGCCCATGATACCTTGACTAGAGATAGCAGAGAAGTTGGGTTGGAGCGGGCTGCTCTAGGATACTGGAATGGGAAAAACTGTCTTGGGCTCAGTTGTCATTAAGGATGTTGACTCATTTCATAGGTGTGTATTATTTCATGAGGGAATAATAAGATGCTTATAAAGGTGCTTTAAAGCTAAAATTTTAAACATGTATGTTTGAAGAAATTTACAAATGAATCAAAATAAATGCACCATCTGCCATACCTGACAAACAGAGATAGTGTTTACGACAAAGGGAAAGAAACAGGCAGTTCTCTCCCCCACTAATTACCCTTGAAAATCTTCCAAAAAGGGAAAGAAAAATAAATAATCTAATTAGCAAAAGTTTACATTAGAGCTAATGTAGGAATTGATTGGAATAACTGTCAAGTTAGATTGATTAAGCAACAATGTCAATGTTCTATCCATATTGTAAGGCAGAGAGAGAGTACCAGCAAGTAAAAAACGTAGGAGATAACAGCAGGATAATAAAAGAGGCAAAACAAAGACAAATTTGGCCAGTAAAGTAAAATTCAAGACAAAAAAAAATATAAAGAAGCACAATTATAAAATTGGGTGGTGCCCTAATAAAGATTCAAAAGTAATTATTGCCAGTCATTAAAAGACAAACAAAAAAACGTATGTCATACATTTTAACCACAATGAATGATGAACGATCTTCTAATTCTTAACGACTGCAATATTCCATATTGGATCCACAAAACTGTCATACATAACACAGTTTCTGGGAGCATTACCCCTCCCTGGCCTCTGCAGGAGCTTCAGAAAACATTTGGCTTCGGTTGAGGCTGAAAGTAAAACCAGAAGTTTCAGGAATCTTTCTGCACTTTGGATCAGGAACAAACTCCCTGCTGACTTGTAAATGAGGTGTTTAAAGCTTAGCTAATGTAACCACTTTCCTCTAGAGAATCTTTGTTATATTCTTGCTGATGATCTAAATCTGGTAATTGCTTAAGCTCAGTGTAAGAAAGACCAGCTTTCTAGCTGACACTGAAGATATTCTCACCATTTACACCTAGGAATAGACATTATCAGCTGCAGACAGGAGCTTCTTGCACACACACCAAAATTCAATAAGGAAATATATCACAAATCTCAAACTCTTTTTTCATCCCAGGCATTTCAGACCTTGAATGACATAACCTAATTCAATTTATCATTAATTTAGGCCTGCTTTGAGTATAAGGTTTAACCAGATGAGGTCCCTTCCAACCTAAATTATGCTACAAACAATACCTGTATTGCAGCTCCTTCTGCAATCAGAAAAGCATAGAATGAGCAGTACTGATAATTAAACCCCCAGTCAGTCCAAGCTAAGTGTCGATGCTGTGGAAGGCTGATTTCCCTGACTTCCCATGAAATAAACTTCGTATTTGCTTTAATAAGGATGCAAACTCAGTTGCGTCCCACGATATTGCATCACTCTGCCAACATGTACAACACGTTATTTTCTAACGAAAATAATTTCTCATAAAGAAGAAATACAAAGAAAGTGTTGAGGGCTTTTTTGTTGTTGTTGAATAATAGTACAATTCCTGTATGGTTTCACTTAGACTAAAATAATTTCTTAACAGCAGATGAGGTGCTATTGAGACGCTTTCAGATGCCATATTCTGAAGTTAAGGCTTATTTTTACTTTTCTATACAATCCAAGTAGCATTGGTAAAATTGCCAAACTGATCAAGTCGTCCAAAATTTTTGCTTGAATTTAGGGATAGATTGACTGGGATTATTTTGGTTTCAGTTTAGACTTCTGAGGTTCCCTTGTGCAGCTAGGTTTCCCCTGCAGGCACTTCTCCCTGATACAGGGATGATTCTCGTAATGATAACAAGGTCTTGAAATTGAAACATTTTAAATAAATGGTGGGACTGTCGTGTAAATCCTACTGCTGGCATTTTATATAAATGCTCATGATATTTTGGTATATGATAAACTTGTGAGATTTAAAATAGAGACATCTCAGTCTGTCTACATGACACTTTTGCTCTACCAGTATTTCTGACAGCAAAGCTGGTCCATGCACTGCTCATATTGCTTGCTCCTGGCCCTGCTCACTCGCAGCAGCAGCCCCAGCTCCCTCTGTCATTCATTCATCTGCTGGTGATGTGGCCTAGGTCAGAGTGGCACATTTGAGTCACATGCCCAGGCTCCTCGGCCTGCCCAGTCTGGGGGACATTCAGGCAAGAGGGAGAAGAGCCGAGACCTCGGATCTAGGGCGGGCTGCAGCTGAACACCCAGAAGTGCTGCTTGGGCAATTTGTTGTTACCCCACTCACTGAGACCACTCTTTTTCTCCCCTTGAAGGACTCTGTGAAGCCTTTCTGCAGTCAATAATTAAATGGGGAAAAGTAACCACTTAAGTCAGCAGTGCTGCCAGAAAGTTATTTACCAGGAGATCTCCTCTCACAGGCCAATGAATCAACATAATGGAAGGGAATACTGCTCTAAGGGATTGCATAGACCTTTTAATCTGGCCTTGTCTGCAGAAAAGCAATATAGGGAACTGCATTTAATTTCTGTGTTAGTACTCTGGTTCCACATTCTTGCTTACCATTTGCATCAAAAAGCACAAAGGGACACTCAAAGAGTTCTGTTTCCAAGAATAACCTCACTGATTAATACAATGTTCTTAATTTCTTTACCTGCAATTTTTGGATTTTTATTAAGCTACCAAATGAGCTTTCAAGCAAGGTCTATTGCACTGAGCAATACTAGGAAAATACAAAAGCATGCTAACATTGAAGAACTGCTAGTAGTTCTACATTGTCCTACAGGTCACATCACACTCATAATTCCTCTGGCTGTTTTCTAGGCTTTAGCTTTTTCTCTTCATGTCATATATAGAAATCGGAAGACAACATGATTAATCTGAATAACAAGTTATCATGAACTAACACTTTTTTTTTCAAAGTATACGTAGGCAGATCACAAGATGACAGCATACAGAAAAAATGACAGTGTTCACAAAGAATCTTACACCTTCACAACAAAAGTGTGGACACATTTTTCTACTAACAATTGAGCCATTGGGAAAACTTGATCACCTTTTTCAATGCCCCGAGTATTTTCCGTATGAAAAACAGTGTAGCAAGTTGCAGTGAAGTCTTAACTGAAAAAAAATTTTTGCTAGCCTTTGTCATGTTTTATGTTAATTGCTATTCCAGATAAACTTTCTTCACATTATTTTTTTCTTTAGAAAAATGAATAGATTTAAGAAAAATATCCACTAAAAGAATAGGTACAATTTTTTGTAACACTAAAAATTCATCGTGAGCCTCATGGCTGCAGGATCAATTTGCTGTTAAAGCTGCTTACGTAGCAGTCTTTTAAGTATATACTCTGAGCAAGAAGGCAACACCTAATTAGTAAGAAAATGCACTTTCACATCTTTTCCCACCTGAATAGCTCTATTTCAGTCACATTAAGGAACTTCAGAGGGAGCAAGGTAATATTTTAATTTCAGACACGTAAATTAATACTGGTGTAAAGGCCAAGTTCTACTCAGCCCTCAATGCTGAATTTCCTGGGGAATTCAGTCTCTTCTCAGATCATGCCAAGCAGGAGCTGTGGTCTCATTCATGGACACAAAAGTACAAGACTTGATAAAGTGGGTTGTATGCATTTGTCAAGCAGTAGGTTGCTCTGCTACTCATCAGATTAATCTAAATTAATACCGGTGGCCATAAAAACTACCATTTTTGGCACATAACTTAATCAAATATGTTTTTTACTCTTTAAAGAGCTCAGCATGTTAATCTCTGCTTTGTTTGAACTCTTCTATTAAAAAAGTCATTTTAATTAATGTTTTGAAGGCACACTCATAATGGTGTATGCCCTGAATATTGTGCCATTCTGACAGTGTTCTCTTTTAAAATACTAACACACAAAGGTATCAGAAGCACATCAAATCTTCTGAATATTTACCTGCTAAAAAAACAAAAATGTCCTTGTACTGTAATTTCTAGAAATAGATCTAGTTTATTTTGTATATGAGGAGAAATGATGAAATGTCTCACTGGGCTCTGCATTCAGAAGAGAAACAGTTACATAAGAAAAAGAATACAATAATACTTATAGCTGGCATTTTTTAATACAGTATATATACACCAAATAAATAGGATTAAATTACTGCACTGTTAGCATATTCAAGGCCAGGAGACAAAATGTGTAAACAAACTTGCTGATATAAAAAAAAGCCCAAAACAAGCCAGAAATACTATTAATTGCCACTGAGATATTTAAAGGATTCATTACTGGTAATTTGCCTGTAATTTCATTACATCTGTTTCCTTATAGCCACTCCTATTTTTTCCTTGTTTTCTTTCAACTAGTGTTTTTACAAAACAATAACGTTCTTCATGTTATGGCAATGGAAAAACAACATGCAACCCACATTGGCCAGAAGATAACCCTGCAACAAAGACAGTTCTAGAAAAATTGTAGCACCTGTGTGATTTGCACACCACAGGCTGGTCATTCTTCTTGTGAAGCTGAAGTAAAAGACTGCACACCACAGAAGACAAACCCCTTCCTTTAATGCTACTCCTTTCTCACCCAATTTTTAGCCTCAGCTACAGTACTGTAATTTCTCTGAAAATTATATGCTCAGAGCAATTATTTCTTACATTGAATGCAATAGTTAGAAGAAAGCTCAAGTGAGGCAAGAGACGAGGCTAAATTCGCTCTGTTGTGAACATGTTATTCCTATATTTGTTTGGGGGAAGATAAGGAAAGAGGAAAGCCACATATTTCCTAGCATCTTAAAAGCACGTAGCAGAGCTGTGTAGCCCTACCTGCAAGTCCCGGCAGTTGATAAATAACACAGGTCACCTGCTGAAAAAGCTTCATTGAAAAGAGTTTAAGCATTGTCTCCCTCCAAGGCTATAATTACCTCCTACTGCAGTAGATCTTCTGAATAGATCTATCAAAGGCTGCAAAATTGCTGCTACACACAGTGAGATTTTCTCCAGAAATTCACAGCAGGAATTTGCTTTCCCGCCCCTCACGCCCTGGCACTGACATGGCGCCTCAAGGCCTCACCTCAGCTGTGCCAGCAGTGCTGGAGTCACCGCACTGGGACACCTGACAAGTGGCTTCCAGCAGGTTCCATGGGCTGTCCTTCTCTCCAGCCAGGCAGTGGTGGCTGCAATGCCTCAGCAGGAACCTGAAGAGAGAGGCCTTCCATACAGTGGCCTTCCATGCCATGGGCATTGGAGCACCGGGGGAAGCAGCCGCCTGCATGGAGGAGCTGGGCCAGGCAGCGCCTGCACCTGCAGAGCGGCACAGGCAGAGTCTGGGGCTCCGAGCTGGAGGCTCCTTGCTGGCCAAAGGAAGCAGGAGGCTGGAGGTGCCATTCCTGCCAGGAGACCACCCACAGCATGCCCCTGGCTTAGTGCCCTTGCCCTCCTGCCCCTCGTCTCCCACAGCTCCTGTGGGCAGGACGAGGGCCAGGTGCAGGTGGGAGCTCGTTATTATTTCCCTCACAGTAGTGCTGTGAGCATTACTTTGCTACTATTTGTTGCAGCTGTCAAACCGAACAAGTACTGAGTAAAATACCCTTTTCTACAGGCTGTTTCATGGTTTTTCTTAACAGGCTAATGGTGTTTTAGGAGCAGGTTCTCCACTGTGAGAGACTTCACACTGTTGTAACTCCTTCAACTTCAATGCATTCTTGAGTCAGCACTGTAGTTGTAACAGAAGGGAAGTAGATGACTTGTTCTACTGTATATAGTATCTCTACCAAAAAATAAAAAATTGCAAAATAGTTAGTGTCATCAATTTCCTCTCATTTTCTTGGTGGCTCTAGTTTGAGAATTGAAAGATTTTTTTTCTTTTCTAATTCTAGTTATTTTTTTCCCTCACGTAGGTGGGCCTGGCTCTGGCAAAGGTAGCCAATGTGAACAGTTAGCCAAGAAATATGGATTTACTCACCTGTCTACTAATGACCTTCTCCAAAATGAATTAGCATCATTATCAGAGAGAAGTAAATTGATCAAAGACATTGTGGAATGTGGTGAACCTGTGCCTGGCGTGAGTGATGGTTTTATTTGGGGTTGTAATGGCTAAAC
The DNA here is from genome assembly GCA_013397155.1 of Irena cyanogastra. Classification (NCBI taxonomy): domain Eukaryota; kingdom Metazoa; phylum Chordata; class Aves; order Passeriformes; family Irenidae; genus Irena; species Irena cyanogastra. The sequence goes on along the minus strand of VWZV01003010.1, from coordinate 53,260 downwards.
AAAGGCAATGGTAGGTATATTGTCTAAAACAGTGGAAATAAATACTGGAGCTGATGGTTCCCATTTCAGTAAAATTAATCTGTAACCTCAGGGAGACATTTCCTCGTTGCCAAATCTGTGGCACTTGTTTCCCTTTTCAGTGCTAGTATTTCTTTATGTTTCACATAGATAAATCAGACATGAAATACAGTGAGACAGATGCATTGCAAAATGTAAGTGTAAGTACAGGAAACAGAAACTTTATGTCCTTTTTATAGCGTTACATTTCAGATTCAGAGCTGATCCTCCTGGCAGCTATTTTAAATTACAGTACCTGCAGCAGTTCCCTGCAGAGCTGGCTGACATCCCAGAGTAGCTGGACTGCAGCTTAATGGAGATTGTGAAGGCAGAGGGTGTTGTTCTCAGCTGGACCTGGTTTTTACATGGCAGGCCCACAGTCCCAGCTCTTGGTGGGTCTTCAGCAACTGCAGCTAGGTCACAGGATGTGTTTGTTAATGAAAGATACTGGGAAATGTTGCCTGGGGGAAACTAAAAGCTGTGCTCAGGCTTGATTTTGATTGCTCTGCTCCTCAGTGTGGTTGGTCAGATGGGGTCACTTTCCATGTAATATAATTATATCAGTGACATGGCAAAATGCAATCAGTTTGGAAAATGCAATCAGATTGGAAAATGCTGCAGCAGTACTCTAGAGTTTCACAGGTATTAACATTCATTTTGGAACTATGAAATATTCTGAGCTATCTGGAGGGCATTTTGTGAAATCTTGGATGGATTGCAACATTAGATTTCTGTGGCATAGCTGGTCCTGAGATAATAAAAAGCAGGGTGCCCTGCTACCTGCAGGACAAGAAAAACACCTGCATTCACAGGACCCACTTACAGCCAAACAGGGCTGTTTTCAAGGGTGTAGAACTAAAGCCAGTGTAACAAGAAAAGGTATCAACTTTCTTATTGATTAACCAACTAATTCCCTCTCTTCCCTATACAGGGTATTGTTCTAGAGCTACTGAAGGAAGCCATGGTTTCCAAGCTAGGGGACACAAAAGGATTCCTGATCGATGGGTATCCCCAAGAGCTGAAAGACGCAGAAGAGTTTGAGAGCAAGGTGACCATACAATTGTCATGCTGTTGTCACTCCTGTAATTCTGGTGCTGCTTCAGTCCCTCTCTTCAGCTGATTGCTGCGGGGACACATAAAAAGCCAATCCAGCAGAGCTGTGCTGCTGATCACTGAAATTTTGGCACTCCCTCAGTATAGCAAATCTAGCTGTTGCCCTTACCTACAAAGACTCTAGAATATAAGGAGAAGTAAAGGCTGATTTTATCTAAATTTAATGCAAGCCAGAAACAATTGACATTTAGGGGAAAACATAATTTTAGAACCAGTTTTCTGGTTCTAGTGGATAGTGCTGTACTTCTCATGAAAATCTGACCAAGCGCTATCTGATGCAAGATCATAGAAGTGTGTTTCTTCACAGTTAATATTTATTACCAGTAAGCCAGCTCTGCTAAAGCTTGCTGCCACTTGAAACAGCCAAACACAGATTTAATTTTTGTGATGAGTAACAGGTGGCACAGCCATAAAAAGAGCGTTCTGCAAGTGCCTGCGTGGCAGTTCCGAGAGTTATCGATTTCCTCAGTATGTGCTAAGACCTAGTGAGAAGTCTCAGCCGTACACTTCTCAGCCTGCAGAAAATACTCTGTCTCAGCCTATGAATGAGTCTGCCAGGGTCTAGGAGGAAAAAGTGGTGAATTAGGGATAATAGTTAGTATATGTTACATCATATTACACTCCAAAAATGTCCTAAACAAGTTTATAAGGTAATAAAACTTTAATGAATCCCGTTTTCTCACTGAGCCTTTGGCTGCTTTATTTATTTAGCTGATTACCATAAAAGCCTAGCAAGATTTAGGCATCAGAAGCCAGACAAAATAATGAGCAATGGGATTTGCTATAGAAGCCATTCACAGAAATGTTGACTTATTAGTCCCTTTAATAAAATGCTGTAGACTATTAAAAAGATGCTGGAGATTTCTTTTATTTTATATCTAAGGAGGAACTATTTCAGCATTGCTGTTTCTCTGGCAGGCATACATGTTTGTGTCCTGTGGGCACTCGTCTGTGCTGTGAAGTGGGATTTAGAGATTGGAGTGTCCTGCACTGAGGTATTGCCAGGCAAATAAGTCTTGGTGCATCCAGTGCTGAAGCAGAGCTCCTTGAAGTTCCCTGAAAGCAGCAAAAGATCCCATAGTCCTGGACTGCATTTGGCATTTGGAGTAAAAGACAAGGACTTCAAGTGACTGTTTTGAATGTGCTAAGTCACCCCTGTTGTGCCTTGTATCCACTTTCCACAGGCTGGCTGTGAGCTGTTCAGTAAGACTATGAAGTTTTTTTAAATGAGTCATTTTTGAGATAATGCTTTGCAGTTCTTTCCAAAGGGTGATGAGAAGTTCTTAAATTATAATTGAATGAAAAGAGGTGCACACCAGGTCTTACTAATTAATGGCAGGAAAGATGAATAATGCTACATATCTACATGGTATGTAAAAGGTTTTATAATTGTTAATAAAGACTTGTTCTATTTAGAAGACATCGAGGATAATGCTTATATTTCAGAGCTTGACTCATAAACAGAATGAGCTATGTAGAAACAGCTTATTCTCCAGCCAGTTTTACCCAATTCCCTTCTATGATACAATTGTACTTTTACCTAGCCATAATTCTAGAGAAGCACAAGACTCTGTTCCCTCCTCAGAATTTCTACAAGGTGAAAAAGCATTATTAAATTATATATTCCACAGCACCAGGCAGGAAGTACCCAGTGAGACCGAGTAAAGACCCAAAACATTAGACTTGTTTGGTATGTATTATTTAAGCTAAATTGTGTCAGGAAAATCGTAATTAAAAAAAAAAAGTAGCAAAAATTGCTGCAATACCTGATAAGGGCATTAGTGTCACTTTTTGTTGGTTTTAGTTTGGAAGAAAGATATTTCTGTAATAGTTTGAATTCCAGATATCAATACTGAAACTTTTAAGAAAACAACATAAATTTTTCAAAAGCAAATCAGACTGAGTGTACCAAGCAAGGTACTATTATCTGATCCTATCAGTCAGTAGACTCCTTCCTATCCTCGTTGTAAGGTGATGATGTGAGTATAACTGATAAAAGGAATTATTTCCCATTTATTCTATTATAATTTAGAACCGACCGTGGAATTCCTCATGTAAAACTGGGAGGAAATAACTTCTTCACCATCCTAATCCAGTTATAAAAAAAGGGCATTTCTTTAATTCATTTATTAAGCCCCACATCTTTTTTTTAATTCTCTATGTCTCTTGCACTATTAAAACCGCCTTGTTGCCTTTTTTAATCCCCAAACCCAGTGCTGCTATAGCTAATAGCATTAATGTTTTCTGTGTGGAGAAATGGGTAGATAAAAGCCTGTCATTGAACTGTCTGACATAATCCCTCGGCTTCAGCTTCTCTTAGAAAGTGATTAAGGGTAGTAGAAAGGTCAACACAATCCAGACATCCTCAGTCAAATGCAGAAGGCCTGACATGAAATATTTACCTTTAGAATATTTCTTCCTTTGAGGGCTGTTAACAAAGATAACAATGACAATTTCCATATATCAGTAATTTAGGCTTTCTTTACTGCAACCATGGTAAAAATATGATTTTGTAATGGTTACTAGTGTGAAGAGCAGTCATCTTTTCCCAAGACTTTTCACTTTTTCCTAGAAAGTGTTTTCCGGATCCCTGCTGGAAAGGGAAGGAATGAGAAAAAGGCTTCAGTGAGAGTGTCATTGAAGGATTAAATACATAACTGCATGGAAAAATTAACTTTTTTTCCCCACTGATCCTGTAACACCTTTATTTTGCTTGAGACAGTGGAATTTATTGCTTTGGACTCAGCCCAGCAGGTTTTGCTCATACCGAATCTTGTGTCAGAGAGTACTGTGCCTGAGCAGGGTTCATGACAGTGCATTCCAGGATTTATGCTAAATGACATACATATTTTTCAGCATTTTGGAGAAAGAATTATGAGGATTTCTGTTTAGAACTTTTGGCTCTCTCCTGAAATACCATAAAGAACATTTTGCTCTTTCTTGCCATTTCTTTTTTTCCCATAAAGTACTGCAATATCTATGATCAAATGTAGAAAGAGACTATTATTCATGATCTTTGCCAGGCCTAAGAATATAAATAAATAAATCTATATTTATTTTTATTAGAGAAAAGGACAGACTCTCCCTCATGACTAGTTTGGCACTAGCCAAACAGCATTAAATGACCAGCTTCCCATAGAATTTGGAAATTACTTGCCAATTTAAAAATGCAGAGAAATGCATCTCATCCTTCCTTTACAGCATGGGTAGGAATGATGTGGGTACACTGCAAACAAGGACATAAAATACTGTGTGACATAAAGTAATTCACAGGATGTATTCCTGTGAATATTTAATGGTGTCCCTGAGCCTATCTGTTGTTACTCATTTCCATCTCAAGTGGGTACACTTTTATTTGAACATTTCCTGCTATTGCATCTTGAAATACTAAGCTAAGTTTACCACTCCCTTTTCACACATTGAACGAAGAAAAGGCTACAAATATAACTGAGTCAAGTATTGCATAAGTCCTGTACTGTTTGCATCACGCAAATAATGAACTGACACTCTTCAGTCCAAGTAGCCAGAATTTGTCAGATCCTATCTCTTTATCTCTGTGTAGAGCCCAGGCAAGCACAGCCTTGCTGGCAATGCTGGCATCCCTCAGTGCTGCTACAAGGAGAGGTGTTTTTTAATAAGCATAGTTTCTCCACAGACATATACTGTTCGCTAATAAATTCCTTGGTGACTGTTTTGGTGTTATCCAAACCAAATCTGTTTTACTGGGCCAGTACTTTGAATGTTTGTTGTTTTCATTTGTCTCTAGGTTGGGGAACCAAAGCTTGTGCTCTGCCTAGACTGCTCTGCAGAAACCATGAGCAGTCGCCTTCTGATGAGGAATCAGAGCAGTCAGAGCTCGGAGAACACTGAAACCACTGAGGAAAGAATTGAAAGCTACTACCAAGCATCAAACCCTCTGATTGCATACTATGAAAACAAGACACAGTTATGCAAGGTAAATATATGACCTTTTTAGTTTATTGCTTTTTACTTCAATTATATGAGCAGTATTTGGAAAATGCTGACATGACACTGTTTATGAGCTGTTGCTGCACTTTCCAGTCATTCTCATTTTACAATTCCTTGGTTTGTTTGCAACTTCTGCAAACTTCAGAGTTCCACAGTACAGTTTGAAAGAATAAAACCACAGATTTATTCTTAGTCAGAGACCATATCCTGAATCAGTAACTCATCTGTATAGAATCTCTTATTAAACATAAATCCTGGAAAGCTTTTCTTTAAGTATTAGAATGTATTACTCTATAAGGGCTTTCAGAATTAGGATGAAAGATTATGTTAATCCAAAGCCCTTTAGTAAAATTTTTGAAACTGACAGTGTGTATCCTGAAATAAAACAGACCTGCATACAAGAGAGATCTTTTTGCTGGAATAAATAACACAGTTATATTAATTTCAATGAATTATCTCGGTTTACACCTGCTCAGGATATGATATTTAAAGCATTCTTTTTATTCTATAATCAATACTTCAAGAGAAGCAAGAAAAATTCCATCAGTGCACTTAGCTGGCACATCTGTAGACTCATTTACATAGGATTTTGGGATTTTTTTCTTTATTTCTCTGCTCTGTCATGGCAAACTGTCCCTTAGTTCAGCTACAGAAAGATCTAGTCCTACTAGATCTGCTCTGTCTCATCCTAAAAGAGACAGAATCCAATAATAGTTTCTGGAAATATTATGGGATCTATTTTTTCTAGAGGCTGTAGCAAACATGCAAATCACTTGCCCCAAACTTTTCTCCTTTGCAAAGTTCCCAAAAGAGAAATGTGCAGCTAATTTATGCACCAATATCCTGACCTGAGAACAGAGTAAATGACACAATGCTGAGAAAAATGATACTCAAAGGAAGAGTTCTGATTTGTGGCCTTTCCTAACCCCAACTAAAAATGCACATAAGGCAAAGTCTAAGTGGCAAGAAAAAGTTCCTGCTTACTTTCATCTTTAGGCCTACAAATTATTATGTGGTTTATTTGTTTTTTGTTTGAGAAGCTATCTTGCCAAAATTGCAAGAATGTGCCTGACTAAGAATTCAGTACAATACACAATACACCAACACAGCACAATGCCAACGAAAACAGAGCTCTCTGTCTCAATATCTTATTCCAGGGAGCTGTGGAACACCACAGTGTTTCCCTTTTTGAAGCATCAGGGAAGTGACAGCTCCAAAGAGAGTGAAACTGCACTTAATACTTCCACACAGATTTTGCAGTCATGGTCTGCCTCATTTCACTTGACATGGACTTTCCTTGCCTTTCCTTAATGCTTCTGCTGCAAGTTCCTGCTCTGTCTCCTATGTAATGGCAAAACATGCAGTCTTTTCTTCAAATTTGGTAGCTCATTAGCTGCTTAAGGGACCTGCCAGATCTGTGGGCTGGATATGTGATTTGTACTTGTACCATTAGTTTTGGGGAAGCTGACATTGTATGTTTGCATGTTAGAAAATACCTGTGCTTTGCTTGAACAGTGTCTACACTACTTTTCTTACAGTGTCTGTACATTGTCTGAACTTGCTTCTAGTGTGCTTACCATATATCCATCTTCCAGGAACTTGGAAGCTCTGTAAAATCAGCTTTATAAACCTTATTGTGGGAAACATCTTTTAAAACTATTTTAGTGGTGGATACGTTTAAGCTACATGTGTTGAAGAAAGCAGAGAGTCAAGGGGAAGTTTGCAGTTCCCAGGGCATAGGGTTAGTTTCTTATTTATAGCAACAGATTTTACACACAGCCAAGCATTGACATTCGCAGCCACTGGGTGTTCTCTGAATGATGAAAGCAAATTCAGGTGGAAAGCAGAAAAACTAACAATAATAACTTCTGATCAAATATATAAAATATAACTTCTGATTGCATTTTTTTTTTTGTGCAGGCTAGGCTAAAATAGTTTTTGGGATTTTTTTATGTATAGTATCATACACACACAGAGAAGACTGAGATTTTACCTAGAAGCAGTTTAATATGTTTATTATTTTTCTTCCCCATTTTAATTAAAACATCACATATTTTCAGTGTTGGGGATTTGTTCATTCCTAAGTGGGTTTATCACTCTCTGACACTGACCAATGCTGGCTGAAGATGTTAATGCAGCCATGGAGATGCTGCTGCCTCTATAACTGTTTCCTTGAAAGAACTGTGTGTGTATTTCCTATCCATTTCAGACAAAGCCACCAAAGTTAATTTACCAGTGTTGATTTGAAGACTCTTTAAAATAAATTCTCATCTATATTCATTGATTTATTGTAAATCACCCATGGATCTCCATGTAACTACAGATCAGAGGTTAGTGTACTCTATTTCTTAGGCAAAGCTGGTGGGGTCCAATAGCTTCAGGGAAGCAATGCCTTCCTGAAGGTGCTATTTGGAGATCCAGATCAGTCTGTGGTCCCAGGATAAGCAATGGCCAAAGCATCTGAGGAGAAGCTGTTTAAGAGAGGAAGAAGAGTCTTAAAGAATCGTTGATTCCTGCCTAGGTTTTGTTTTTCAACAGAAGCAGCTCTTCAGTGGAAGGCCCACGTGAGCTTTACGTCCCTTGGGATTGCAGCAATGCACTTTCTTAAACATGCAGAGGAGTGGGTGTTGAGATTCTAGAGCAATATTAGAGTCTAAATCCTGCTACCTGCCATGAAGGTTTGGCATTAAACTTTTCCAGCCAGCTTACTGCAGTGTGTGGCTAAGGACCACTAAATTCTAGGTATTAATTGTGTAAGTGATCATGTTTTATGGGGGTTGACTGTAGCACCCAGCTCCACCTAGTCACAGAAAAGGAAATCAGAAATAGACTTGTGTAACAAGAAAATGGGGTTGGCATACTGGTGCAATTTAATTTATCCAGTTTAAAATCTAAATTTAGGGTTGGACAAAATTTTCCACAGACTGGAAACAACAGTGGGATGTATTTAACTTGTCCAATCCACTCCAAAGGTTTTCAGTCCTGAAACGGGCTGGTTAAATATGCAAATGTAAAATTCAGTCCTGGTGTGGGAATTAGAAAGTAGATGTTGGCTGCACACTCAGCAGAGGAGGAACTGGTCTGTCACACCACATCAGGGTGTGGTGAGGGTACAGTGTCAAATGAGCTGTCTTACTCTGTGCGTTGGAACAGGCTTTAAGGCATGGTTGGATGGAGCCTGACAAACAGTGCAAACAGAAGAACTCAGCTCTGACCTGGCTTTCTCTGCACTCATTGGAAATTCTCTCCTTGCTTTACTTGCACAGAAGAGACAAAAGTATATGGTTGTAACAGCATTTCCACTTTAATCCTCGAGGATTTTACGACTTTCCCCAACCTGGAGTTATTGTGCATAGGTACATTCATAACTAACTAATATGATATGTGGAACTGGAACATTTTTCCATTCTGCTGACCTCTGAACAAGAACAGTGACCTGGTGAAGCTGACAAAAGGTCAGGACTGGGTTGGAAATTTCCCTTTGGCCAAGATTCCCTCTTTGTGTTTCGGCTCAGCAGTGGAGGCTTGAGGCATGCATGGACAGAGGGTGAAGTCTGTGGGTGCAGATGAAACACCTGTGAACCTGTCAGGAATAAACAACAGCAATCCTTCCAGCACCCTGCTGAGATGAAGAACTGTGTTCATATTTGCAAGGGAAGATGAACTGACTGAAGAATGAAGGGCAAAGGCAACAGTGTCCTCACTTTTCTGCTGAGGCATTAAGTTTCTAAATTGTGTTCTGGAAGGTAAAGTAGTTGTGACTAACAAGTTAGAAATTTTTCAATATTTTTTTTTTTAATTCATGTTTTGGGGATTTAGTTTAATATGCCATAATTTCCTTTTGTAGTCAGTTACAGAACACCCACCTAAGGAGTTGAAAGTGGCTGCTTTTCAGTAAAGACCTTGTGCTGGAAATGCAAGGGCTGAAAACACTGCTCTCAAAAACACTGCCTGCAAGCTGCCTGGTTCTGTGGGAATCAGGTGCTTCAGATAAATGACATTAAATGAAATGAAACAAAATGCATTATAGTAGTAGTAAGCAGGTAGACATTCTTAGTTCTAAATGTATTTCTCCGTGAGTTCCAAGGCAGCTGGACAGAAAAGTGCATCTGAAAATTTAGTAGACACCTACTTGTATTTTGACATGGCTAAATGTAAATCCCTTTGAATATATGGCTCTCTCTCAACTGAGAAGAAATGGAGAAAAAAAAAAGATTGTTTTTAATATCTGACTCATCCTTTAAGCTTTTTTGAAGTGACAGTATGTAGGAGGGTAATAAGTAAAAGAGAAGAGCAATGCCTTGGTAGTCAAACAAGACAGCCCTGATTCTATCTAGCTAATATGAGACACCTAGTAGGTGTCTTACATGCAAATTTCCTATTCAAAGTCTGAGGAAAAGGGCATGAGTATAACAAATAAGCCAAGCAGGGCAGAGCAGAGATTAAGGGTGCCCAAAAACTTTGACTCTTTCAGGTCACATGCTGTGAAAGCTTAGCCTACAAAATCCACAGAAGATTGTTTTTCTGTGCTTATTTCCTTTCTTTTTATTATTTTTTTCCTCAGTGTTGTTCTACTAATTCTTTCTAAAATCACTTGCAGTCACATTTTCTATAATGAAAGAACATGTGACCATCCACCCTCTCCCAATCTTCCACTTGTGAGCCTTCCCTTGCTGATCCCATTATAAGTGTGTGTGGGGAGGGGCAACTTCCCCCTTTCCAGAAAGGGCAATCAATGGTAATTGTGAGAGCAGTTATGTGGTTTATTTCCATCTTTTGGAAGGTTCTCAGAGACCCATTAACCCTGATAGATAAGGATGTGGGGAACAAGTGATTCTCTATTCCCCCCTTGGTGCTTTGTGGCCCATTAGATGAGAAACTGATCTACAAAAGTACATCAGAAATGTCAGCAGGGGATCATAGGTAAAACACAGCAGATAATGCATGCCTAAAATGAACAGGTCTTGGGGCAGTGTGTTTTCAGTGGATTTAGACAGCTTGATCCATTGCTGTGAGAACCAGGTGCTGCACAGTCTCAGAGAGATTTTCTAACACTAATGACAAAGACATAAATGTTAGTGACAACACAGCTTGACCGACCTTCAGTAAGAAGCTTCTAACTACTGAGTTCATTCCAGAGTCTGTCCTCAGCCATCCTCTCTACAGGCAGTCAGGTTCTTCTCAGTGGCAGTATATGTTTAGGGCTCTAAATTTCAAAACCTACAACAAATGGAGATTTGTTGATAGAAAACTTAACCTGTTGATTTTATTGACAAAAAGAGCAACATTGTACCATAGGAATGGTTACTCCAGTATTTTTTCATATGAGCTCATTAAATTTCTCTGTATTTGAAGATACCAAAAGCCACAGCTGCATTTCAAAACCATGGAAAACTGTATATGGATCTTGTTTTTATGAGAAGCCAGCCTTAAACAGCCTTGAAAACAGGCCTAATTTATGAGGTTTGGTAGAATCTGAGGAAGAGAAATACACAGATTTTCTCCGGAGCTGCCGAGTGTTGTTGAATTACTGTAGTACTAGATGTGAATTATTGGCACATCAAGTTAGTTTTGTGCCACAATGTTAAGTTAGTTTTATGAATTGGGCCTTTGTTATTTAGGAGGCCAGCATGGGAAGCACTGGGGCTGTCATTAGTCAGGCCCATCCATATTTTATTGCTACTGTTAGCAAGTCAGCATTCCAGCCCATCATAAATGGCAGTGGTTTCCATGCTTACAGAACTAATTTTTCATCAAAACTCCCTAGATTTAGATGTGAGTATCAGTCCCAGTTCTAAAGAAGTCACCAAAAAGCCAGTGGCAATCAGCTGTGCTGATAAGATTAGATCAGTTAGACAGTGCAGCAGTATTTATGAAGTAAAGACAATAAAAATACATACTAAGATGAGAGCTTTGAAATGGCTGTGGCCTCCACCCTGCATGCAGTATATTTCCTGTGGGACAGCCATATGAAAACAGTTGTCTTGGCAGTTGAGACAGGGCAAACAAGGTGTTTTATAGCAGCTGAGATGGGAGTTGCTGGTTTTGTTTTAACTGGAGAAGACAGACATTTGGTTCAGAATGGTTCATCACTCTTGTTTTCTCTTTGCTACTAGTAAGTACCCCCACTTCTGAAAGACATGCAGCCCTTGTGGGAGAGCTGCCCTTTCTAAGGCATCAGCACATGCCTGCCTCTGCCTCAGCTCCACAAAACTCAGCAGCAGCAGCAGCAGCAGCAGCAGCAGCAGCAGCAGCAGCAAACACCGCTGTGAAGGGCACTGAGGGCGGCAAGGGAGCCGTGGCCTGGGAGCTGGCCAGGGGAGCTCAGCCCACACTGTCACATGTCCTTGCGTGGCCCAAGGGGACAGGGCCCAGCCAGGCACGGCTCCCCAGAGGCTGGCCAGGCTGGGTACCCAGAGCTGGAGCTCTGGCTGTGGAACAGGCTGATGAGATGTGCCAGCACTTCTGACAGCACCCAACAGGGACCAAACTTCGCAGCATCTGCGAGTGCCACCAAGAGTGAAACCCAAGCTCTGGAGAGTGCCTGCAGTCCCTGTGCTGGAGCTCTGCAAGGAGCAGCTGCTGACTCCCACATAAGACTCAGCACCACGGGACAGACATACATGGACAGCAGTCAGCTCTACAGGAGCTGGCTGCAAGACATCATCATATCTAAGCAGAATTTCTTGGCCTATTTAAAAATACATTTATTTGAACATAAAACTCCTTTAATTCTCCTGCAGACCAAAGAGATGGCAGAAAGTATTATAGGCAGGGATGTCCCCTTCAAACACTACAATCATCTGGCTTTCTAGTCAACAACTTGGAAGTAAAAATGCAGCAGTTCAGAAAAAGATCCTTTCACAAAGTTGTCATGGGTCCATTTAATCTTGTGCAAACCTCATGTCATGCATGCACAAAAGACTAAACATGGAGAAGCAGAGAAGAATCTTACTTTTGTGTAAAGACCAAATCTCTCAGCAGGAATTTGAGGAAAGGAATAATCAGCATCTGCATGGAGTACACAGCCAGTGTGAAAGCTGCTTCTGTCACTGCTGTGAGGACTAAAGACAGCTCTCCTTCCTCAGGTGACACAGCATGGGAAGGACATGAAACTCATTGCACAGAACAGCTCAGTTCTGCCTCACGTTTTCCAGGGAACACTGACAAGTATTACTGGGTGCAAGTGCTATTCCTCTCTGCTGAAATGCAGCTCTCTCATCTTCAGCACAGGAAAGTAAATAGGTCTTGTTTTTGTGAAGTACAGTCATGAAAAACAGCTTGGTCAGAAAACTGAAACTGAATCTTGAGAAAAAAATTGCCTCAATGCAAGTTGAGTTCTTATACCACAAAAGCAGTGGCCTTATAAAAGATAGGCACAAAGGATGTCATAAAACCAGAACTGGTTCACCACGTTTCCAAACCCAAATGCACTGGAATACACTGATTTGCTAAGTTACTGTGAAGTGGCCAAAACCCAGGGTGCTGTGCAGCCCTGCAGAAGGACTTTGCCAGGCTGGCATGATGGGCAAAGATCCCTTGGCAACTCTTCTGCATCAAAGGTGTAACTTTACTTTAAAACATGAGTACTTAAGAGTTTAAGCTCCCTCACTTGACAAATGTACTTTGCTACAGACAATTGAGCCTGCAGAACCTTCTTACAGAAATCTGTGGAAACAAAGAATAATTTGGTTTAAGTTGTTCCTCTACATTAGAATGCTTCTACCATGAAGCAGAACAACTTTCATTTTATATTAGACCAGTTTTTTTTTTGTTGTAGAGTTTAGAATCTGAGATAATTCTTTGTAACTTAATCAAAACTGGTTTTTGTGCTTTACAGGTTGATGCAGAAGGAACACAGGAGGATATTTTCCTGGAAATCTGCAAGATAATTGACTCTTTTCTGAAAAACGAAGAGGCAGCATTTTCTTTTTCACCAGAAATGCAGTAATGGTGTGTAAGGTGCGTACACAGCCTTGCCCACGTGCACCCCACAGCCATGATTTGCTGGTCAAAGCAGAGCTGCTTCCTTCAGAGGTATCTGGAATTTGTGCATGTGGTGTATTACCCTAGATGAAATCTTTGTTCTGAAAGTACACTCAACAGGAAGTGGTCTGTATGCTAACCCCACTCTAAGAACTGTATTTTATTTTCTTGGGTGTTTGCTCTTCATGGGTTAAAAGCAGCAAGGTGAGCAGCAGCTCTGGTTTTGTACTCATGGTCACACACATTCCATGGGAAACCAGACAGTGCCTGGCCAGCAGGGAGCTCTCCACCCACCCCAGTCACTGTCCAGCAGACTGACATTAGGGTTATTGCATACAAGTTTCCCATTGATTATTTTCTTTTTATTAACAGTATTAATTTTGTGGTGTCACTTAGCTTGTTCTTGGGCGTTAGTGCCTGAAACCTGTTCTCTGTAACATGCAGCTCTAAGAGAGCTGGAATTAGTAAAGCCAAGTGTTAAAATAACCTTTTCACAAATCCCCAGAACACTGTTTCAAAGAGAAAAAATCATTGAAGATGCAGTTGAATGCTGTGGAAGTCTGTCAACCCATTACAGGGAAGCAGACAACATTTTTAAGACAGTCTTGTCTTCTGCTAGGAATGTTATGATTTTATAACTGACTTCCCAGTTTTGTGAGCTGAGAATGATTATTGTATTGTATAGTTAAATGTGCAATCCAGTAATGATCCATATTAACAGCAGTTGTGCTATAGGTATTAAGTCCATATGTAAAGTTGGTTATGAGCCAGAACATCTCATGTCATCTTTAAATTACACTTTGGAAGTATTTCAAATGCAAAATTCAGGTCATCATCTGTTGTCTTGTACTGGCATTGCCAAAACTTGGGAGGGTGTGGTGGGATGGGAAACCAAAAATAAAGGAAAATGTCAGGGATTATTTTATTCACATTGCTTGCACCTTTAGTAAGCCTGTAATCTGCAAAAAAGTCTGTAAAAGTGCTATCGTAGTTCTGTTAGGTTAACTAAAATATTGTGGAGTTTCTTTGGTAATACTGGCAGCTAAATAAAAGCTTGTTTGACATTGCTGTAAAGTAACTGCATCCTCTTACTGGAACTACTGGATGAATTTACAGTAAAAGTGGGTTGCATGATTGCTTGTACTGTCAAAGGTGTACTTTATGCAGCAGATTTGCATTTTTAAAGTTACCTTTCTTGTAATGAAGACATAATACAAATAAAACATGTACAAAAATGAGGAGTAATGATTTCTGTTACAGTATATGTGGGTTTAATCCTTTTCAAAGCACAGTACATGACTTGAAAATATAGCTCAAATCAGCATGCTTACAGAGTATGTCCTTTTTCCAATCAGGGCAGATTCTTCTGTCTCCTTTTCTTCCTTAGCATTTGCCCTGTAGATGCTAATTCAATTACTTTTTAGGGTCTGTTTTACATGTTCTTATCCTTCATACCATGGATGTTCCTTCTTTCCTGGGTCCTTCTATAGCCTACATTTTACCTCTGGTGCTCTAGAAGTGCTTCTCCAGCTCCAGGCAGTGCCATTGAGCAGCAGCAGCAGCAGCAGCAGCAGGGCCTGCAGTACCACACCAGCTCCCGAGGGCAGCTCTGGCCACACCAGCAGCTGCTGCTGGAGGCGCTTCCTTTTACAAGTAGAACACTCTGCAGTTACCATGAAGTTGTAAATTCATCTGGGTAGGTTTTCTGGAGTATTTTCTATGATATTTAATTTCAGTAGAAGTTATAAAGTGTGGAGTCTCATACTTGTGCAGGATGGGAACACAGGCAACAATCAGCTGCTATTTTGTTGGGGTTTTTTAAATCGAATTACGAAAATTATTTACCATACACTTTCAGTTTAATTTTTAATTCTGCTTCTTCTGTCTTTTCTGTGGAAAAAACCAAAAAAAATCCCATGCTTGATTTGGTGTTATGTGCATTAGATACCTATTTGCATACGTTCATAATGTATGCAGGAGCAACAGCTGTATATGCATGCATAGGGAAACATTAATATTTATACATATTCAATAAAATAGGACTTATCCAAGACACTCTTGAGTGATTCAGACTTGAAATTACCCTTTGGCTTCCAACCTTGTTCCAAGGATATCAAGATCTTTCGTTCTTTCCAAGCTATCCTAAATTGATGACTGAGTATTTTCTCTAATTTACTTTTCTTATTTTATTCCCATAATTTTTTCAGGATATAAACAGAAAATGAATGTTACCACAGATCCTCTTCCTGATAATACACCTTCACCAACTGTATTTTCCTACAAAGACCATGAATGATGTGGAAAGCATATTTTTATGGTCTTAGAAAGCCTCTCAGAGCAGTACCTTTTCCAATTAAAACTAAAATATATCATGTGAGTTTTGTGTTGTGTTTTTTTAAGGTTTATTAAATTTATCTAAGCATATGAGATACGTGAGATACGTTTACATATGATACTTGCTCAGTGTTTTAGTAACTGTACTGTATTACTTTCTAAATAGATTAAATGCCTAAAATCTTTTTTCTGAAGCAAAAAATAGCTACACCTAAAGTTACTGCAAAAATACTGACCAATTCATAGTTAAAGTTACTAGGTGCAGCCAGCCAATTATCCTTCCTATTGCCATATTTTAAAGTCAAATTTGTTTGTTTTCTAGCTAATTGCTCTGAGTATTCTAGTTTCAAAGCAACTGGAAGTCTATTACAGTTATAAAATAATCAAGTTGTTTCTGAATCACAAGCTATACATTTCAATAAAAAATATATTAAGTAAAATATGTCACAATAATTACAAAGTTTCTTAGACAATGGTATACACTGTACCAAGGCTATTAAAATCTGGATTTTCTGTGATGTGACAAAGAAGTCTGAGTGAAGAAGGAGAGAACTGGAATGCTAATCCTGCCAGAACCAGGGCGGGCCGAGCCCGGGCGGGGAGCAGCAGAGGCGGCGCTGGGTGACCAATCCAAATGTCCTGTCCAAACTTTCCACCTTGATTAAAGAGTCAGAACTACACAGAAAGGAAGTCACAGCAAGCATTCTATATATAAACAGACTGTATCCACATAGTTTATTTCTCACAGTTCTCCTGACAATTGAACATTATTTAAGAACATACTGTATACACAGATAAGAAGAAACATACAAAATGTTTTAAATGATGCACAACAAAATCCAGCAGTATAAAAGAATGCATGTGAACCCTTGCTCACTGCTCAGGCTAAATTTAATCACTGTTTAAATAGTAATAAAAATACAATCTTTCATGGATCTTGTGCAGACTACAAAAGAGGAAAAATTATTACCATATATATGATTTATATTAGGCAGTTTTCTTTGATGAGTTGCACTAACAACTCCAAATACAGAGGCAGAAGGCTGTGTATTTTATTTTAAAGGAGTAAATGTTGAGTATTAGAGACTTTACACAGTTACTAGCACTGGCACTTTTCACCATATTTTGTACACATCACATGATCATCTTATATAACATTACATTTAAAAAATATATCTGAGTGACAATTTTATAACATTCACACACCATGAGCTGGTTAAGGAAGCAATACCACAGTTGCCCCCTGTAGTGCTTCACTGTTGGTAAATAGAGTTTGTTGTGGTTTAAAAAAAAAAATTTAAAAAATTGAAGGTCAACATGATTAAGCAGCTCCGATTTAATAAAGGCCCGTAGCCAACCATTGCCGAGACAGTGAGTATTTTTAGAGTACAGCCTAGAAGCAAACACTGTCATTGGTTAAAACCTTGCCTAAAGAAGTCAGTTACTGTGCTGAAAACTATTTCACAACAAAACTGCAAGCTACTAAACTGTTTTTATATAAATACTTCATCTCCTCTGGATCTTTTTATAACCAAGTTCTTCAAAGCCTTTGGAATTTACTCTATCTTTAATGTGTGCTCTCATTTCTGGCTCACCCTTTTGTATGTGTTTCTTTTGTTTAGATTCACCACCTAAAAGTGACTAATGTGGTGAAAGAAAAGTCTCCCAGTGAAACCTTCTGCACACTAGGAATGTTCAGCTGCTGTTCAGTGATCTAGAACCATGACAGCTCAAAGCTGTAGTTTGACAAGTACACCCAGGAAGCTGTCATGCTGTGAGTGACATTTCAGGGAAAGCAGAGTCTTTCCAAAATGTGCACAGAATTAACAATGGTGCCATTGTTATTTTTCAAAGAGGATAGTAAACCCAAGATGGTAGATCTGCTTCCCATGTCATCTATTTGCTGGAAAGTAGTTTGGGTCAAGATAATTGTAACTGGTGCCCTGGGACATGCAGTAGTCTCTGTCTAAAAATGTCTCTGCTCTGTAAATAGGTTCTAACTGGTGATCTTCCTTATGAATCTCTGTTTCATGCAGACTGCAAGGGAAAGAAAAAGATAACAGTTTAGAAGTCAAACAATTTCCTTATCTTAAACTTTCAAAAACAGTGATCATATGAACAGATTCATACCAAACTGCATAGCAGTTCATTCATAAAGTCTAATTCCCCCCTCTAATTGACTGTACCAAACTTATCTGTCCACTGTATTAAAAAAAATAAAACTATACATCCAGAATCTGCTTATAAAATGTATCTCCCACAAAGAGATGCTAAATTATCTTCCACTTTACTCAACACAGGATATGTGTCCTGTGCTGGAGAAAAGATTTCCACCCTACATAGCAATTATGCAGCAGAGAGATTCAGTCTAATGACAAATAGCAAGTAGAAGCACAGGCTGCTCACCAGTCAGAACACGAATCACAGAAATCCAAGGACATTTCTTGAGGGCAGTCTTGGCAGTGCCACCGAACACCCTGGATAGGTTCAATCCCGCAGTTATCGCACTGTGGAGCAGATGGAAGAGCACTGAGAAAGCAGCAACTGGAGGCAGGCACTTCCACTGCTAACAGTGCACACCAATTCAGCACATGGGACTCTCTGAGTGTCCCTGTGCTGCTGCCAGCCCACACAGCTGAATTCTCCTCACCATGGACCACAATGTATTTGGGGATAAAGAAGTCTCCATTCTCTAGGAGAGGCCATCCAGAGCCCTGAGGATCCATCAAGCTTTTGCCTTGCTTCCCACTCCCCAAATGCTCCACCTTGGCATTATCCTGCTTGAGAAAAGCAGCCCAGCCCTGCCTGCAGACACTGCTTATTCTCAGGTGGCTCTGAGAACTGCTGTGACACAGCACAAGGATGTGATGTTCCACACGAGCCCAGCCCCATGAATGTCAGCCTTTCCATGGCAGAAGGAAGCTGTAAGACCAGACCAGCAGAGCTTGTTGGGGGGCTGCTGGGGGCTGTGGATCAGGGCCCAACAGGGCACACTGATGCCCTTTCCAACTCAGGAAATGTAGTAACACATCATGGGTGGGCTGGAACTAAGAGCCAGATGGCTGGAAAGGAAGGGGAATAACAGAGAAGCAAACAGAGGTCTGGAACTAAAACCAAGCAAGATGAATTAATCTCAAGTGCAAGAGTGTGGTGTGAAGAGGAAAAAAAAACAAAGTAAAAACAAAACATGAAAGACTAGACAAAAAATTCACAGTGGTATAGAAGAGGAGTAGAAATGCAAAAATATTTGATCCAAAAAATGAAACCAGGAAAATGGGACTTGCAGGCAAGGAGAGCTTTTAAAAAAACCTAAACTACGAAGAGTGCTGCAGAGACAGGACTGAAAAGGAAAACGAAATGTAGGAAACAAGCCTGTGCTCCCACAGTTCATCCTCTATCCATCTATCAGAACCTGAATTTCTGTCTCAGCACCTCTGAAACTCACTGGCACAGCAGCTGCTCCTGCCACCACCAAGGCAGCCAGGGTTACAAACACCTTGCACACAGCTCTGCCACAGCTGCAGCCCTTCCCTCCACAGATGGCTTTCCAAGTGTGAGGGCTGGTAACGAGGAGAGACTAAGCATACCAAGAGCTGTTCTTTGAAAATATCATGTTCAGAATAATGCTAGAACTGAAAAATTGGCTCCAGTTATCTGAATTTGAGAACCAAGACAGTGGAAAGCCTTGACCTTAATTTTTGTGCTCCAGCTCCCCTCTGCCCTGTGAAACAGAAATAATACCATGCCTTTCATTTCGTAATGAAGAAAAGAAGTATTTGCAAATTGCTTGGATATTATAGCAGTGAAAGCCATAAAAAGCCCACAAGGGATTCAATAATTCAATATTCAAAGCACAGGTTGAATAATGTGTGGTAAATGAGGCCAAAGGCTGTGCAGAATCAAAACTGCTCTCAATGGCTGCTTATTAGGTGAGGTCTGTCCAGCCCACAGACTGAATTTCCTGAGGGAAAACAGTTCATAATCATCTGATTTCACAGCTTACAATAATGCATAATACAACCAAACTCAAATGCAAAGAAACTTTCAAACTTCAAATGCTTGACAGTGTGTAATGCCAATTTACTTAGGATAATTTTATGTAGAAAAAGCAGTTTGTTAAAGTCTGGTCTGCCTGATTAAAGTTTCAAATTTTAGGGCGGAGAAAATGCTTATTTAAAAAATCCCCAGAAAAGGAAACACCAAACATACCATGCCGACTAAAACCACCTTGGTGGTCTAATAACTTAAATCTGTCAGTATCAACTGACAAGGCTGTCTTAATTTTACAGTCAATTTGAATTGAACCTTGAACTATCCTTGCATTCTTACATAAAAGGGTATTAGAAAATAAATCCATCTCCATAACACTAAAGAAAAAAACCTGATCCAACAGTGACAGTAACCAGTTAGACACAAAATCCCTTGCAAACCAGAAATTAAGATTTTGAGAGTGCCCTTTCTTTCATGTTGCCTATTAACAGTTGTTACTTGGACAAACATCAGTATAACTTAATGGTTTTTTTCTTAATTTTTTTTTTACATAAACATTGTTTTATGTCCTTACTTCAATTTCTGTCAGTTATCACTTGATGAGATTGTGAAGTTGCTACAAAACAACAACAATTATTAATCTATTACTCTTATCCAAAATCTCTGTCCATTCTTTGGCCTCCAGTGGAAGCAAAATTGCTCCAAATTCATAATCAGAAAATTATCATTAATGAATCACTGTCAAAACAGAACGTAGTGTCAAATGGAACTCTATCATGATTTAACAAGGCTCTAATACAAGCCGTAGTTTCATAATGTGGTGAGAAGAAGACAGAATGTTTATTAATTTCCATGCAACATCAGCATTCAGTGAAAGCTGAGCTACCAGAAATAATGAATTATATGGGCTGTTTTTCTTAAAGAAAATGAGGGAAAACAGACTCAGTGAACGAGAACTAAGGAATCAAACTTGCTACATTCAATGAAATCTTTTTGGGAAATTCGAACCACATTCTCTTGGAAAACTTCTACATTCCACCGAGCAACAGAACAACATTCTTGCACCCACCTTAAAACCCACGTGCTGCACAAACCCACTTTCTGCATGCATCTGCTGGAGTTTCTGTTTCTTCAATTTTTTAAACTCTAACAGTTCTTTGTATTCAGGTAACTCTCGATATGTTACTGGAATACTCTCTTCATCCTGTTCAAGGTAAAAAAACCCAGAAAAATATTCTTACTGTAGGAATACAGTAACTAGTGAGACATGTATTTGTTTCATAAATCACTATGTATGATTAATAGAGTTTAAGAAAATGATGGCATTATCCTAACATACTGGAAAAATATTTTTAAAACCATAACACCCATACTCAGTACTAACTTCTCACTTTTACTGGTGAGAATAAAATTCAATGAGAAGCACCATGCCATGACTGAAAGAGAACTCTCAGAGTTATTCAACTCCCTTTATCCCTTTACTGTCTCTTAACACCTAATAAAAACATACTGTTATTTTTTCATAAATTATGAAGCAGTTTGTCTCCCTGCAGGCCAGTGCAGACATCTTTGCCAGAGAGGTACAACAAATGGTTCTCTCTGTCTCAAAGACATGCGAATTCTGGTTTTTCTCACACAGTTTTCTTCAACAAAGGTTGAGGATCTGTTATGAAAGGACAGAAACTCTAATTCTAGTTCAGATGCTCATTTCAAGGTAATGATTTCATTGTAGCAGTTGTAGTTGGTAGATGTCACCTCTTTTCAAAGATGACAAGTCTTTACTGATGCAGAGCAGTTTTCACATCCTACACTGACAGGTATCTTCAAGTAGAGAAAACAACTACAACTACAGGATAGTGATTAAAATTCTTCTAATGTAGCCTGAATGTGTAATTTCCATTTCTTTTTATGAATCTGTGAAGGTGGAAGATTCTGTATTATTTAGTAAGTTTATTAAAGGAAGTGAGGGAAAGAGGGAAATGTTTACTACATTTCTGAAAGGCCTTATCAATTATTTAATTGCAATTATGAACCTATATAAAGGACTAGACTGCAAACTATCAGAAAAATTATGGTTAAATGACACAACTGATAAGCTACATTCTCTTTAATATAACACAGGGATTCACCTTCCATGCAAATGCCAGAACTGCCTGTCACAAAATAACTGTATACTGAAAAAAGTATGCTTTAATAGCTCCCTGTATGGACAATTCATTCTGTACTAGTAAATAGCTGTGTTCTAGAATAATTAGATTACTCACAAAATCGTAACTAAAAAGTAAATGGACACTGTTAGGAATAGCGGCTCTTCACTTGAAAATAACTCATTTATACCAAAATATAATTTTCAGGAATAGTTATGACTGGTAATAATCAGGCAATTTTTTTTGTCTTTTGTTCTGCTAAATGACACAAAGTGTTTTTCTCCAAGACAGCCACAGTCACTAAGAGATCTGACTTTTAACACTAGAACAGAATCCTGCACATTCATTTTGAATATTGTTTACAATTTCTCTTTGTTTCCAAATTGTTATTATTTTGTGGGAATCTTTTTGGTAACTGAGCTCCCCTGTGTCTTTCTACCTTACTGAAAGCCAAAACTGTATCTATCTGGAAATGCAACTCCAGTGAAGGAAGAAAAGATTATGCCAAATTAAAAAAAAAGTCTCTGTGTGGGTGTGGCACATGACCACTATTATCACTGCTATGGTGCCCACATCAATAATGAGTTAGGGCACCACGGCAAAACCGAAATGTTTCAGCAAACTGCTCAGAACAATTAGAAAATATGGATACAGAACAAAAGCATGTTAGCTCAAAACCAGCTGCACTGCATCTCTTCTAACATGCATTTTGCTTTCCAGGCTTTTTAAGATTTTTATTGGAATATGCAAAGTTATCAGGAATGTCTGTGGATGAGCTGAAAGACCATCACAGAGAGAACATAGAAAATGAGCAAAGATGGGATTTAATACTAGGAAATAGCTAAGTAAATGCAATAATTCAGGAAGACTATGTAGTGCAGGTAAAAAAGTCAGTAAAGAAAATGAATGGACTTATAGTGGGTGGCCTCAATACTTGTGTTATGCAACAAGGTTTTCACACACAAGATGTCACTAGGCTCACAAAAAAAAAAAATAGAATTAACTAGTCAGGTTCTTCAGTCTAAGGAAAACAGGAAAACCACAGTGATTCACACCAGCTGTGAAACTTGCCCAGCTCCCAAGCAGTAGGATACAGTCCCTCTACGATTCTGTATGGAAATGGGAACAACATATGTCTAAATTCTGGTTGTATTATTGCATGTGATAAATTAGGAAAGTAGTACACTCCATGATGTAGCAATTCACTGGGTTAGGATGTCTACTAGAATTTGCCTCTAAGAATACATAAATATGCTTGTTGATTGACAATTCACTCTGTTAGTTCACACTTTCAAGTGGATTTTACAGAATTCATAATTAATTCAGCCAGCAGAAGATTAAATAAAACAGTGATGCCAATAGCATTTGAATTTTACCAGGGTTCTATGTAACCTTTCTAAAACACATCTTTAAGCAGAATCCCAACTATATTATCTACATGATTTTCAAACCTCTTTCATGCCAGATCACTTACTAAAAATATGCACCCAGAACTTCTTTGAGATATTTCAGGACAAAACTGTTAATGACTTACAGACTTCCTTCTTGATTTGGTCTAAATTCTTTGCTGTCAGAGGCTGTTATACTAATAATGTATTTATAATTCAAAATGGCTCATGAATCATATTACAATTTAATACTTCCTTGATGATATTTTATGGTGAAGATGTCTTATCTATTAAACACTAAACAAGGTCAAAGTGACAGCAAGCAAGACATTCTCTGAGTGATTAAAATGACATACCGATACTTCCTCTTCTGCTGCAGCATCCATATGGCTGTGAAAACTGCATCTGTCATCATCTTCATCCATATAAACTGGAGGTTCATGAGATGTCATGAAAGTTGAAGGTTTGAAAAGATGTTTATTTAAAGGATGTTGCCGTCTACTTGATGACTACAGTGAAAAAATGGTATATTTTTAAAAACTTTCCTTGACTATTATTTAAATAATGCTCATTGATAAAACTTTGCCTGGAATTTCTTCTTTTGCACTAAATCTATGATGTTTCCAATTACTTGTATTTATATTGCTGTATCAAGGCCTCCCACAGCTGGAGTTCTTCTCCCCCATAAAAAGTGGAATCCAATGAACAGTGCAATACTTTGGTAAAAATGCAGCAAGAAAGAGCCCTTACCATAAAACCCTGACCACCTAAACAGATGAGCCTGACAGCAAGAGTAAAACAGAAAGTAAGGCTGTTACCATTTTGAAGACTGAGGACCAGAGAGCAAAAATATTAAAAAACTTTCAATGGTGTGTGAGATAAGCAAGGAAGTAATTTGGACAGGTCCAAGAGCCAAAAGGTCCATGCCTGACACTTATCAATTTCTTATACTTATGCCTTAGAAAAAAACCCAAGTCTAGACCTATTGTCCTCGTGCAGGAGAGATAAAGTAATTCATTGCAATAAAAAGATGATTCTAAGAGTTAGAAAGAACTGTTTTATAAAGGTTTTCATTGCCACTACATGAAAAAGGAACATAAAAAACATCAGATGAAATAAATTACTCCATTAGTGCACATCTAGAAACTTTCAACTTTAATGCTGTCTGAAGGTGTAGAATGATGCCAGTTTTAAAAGAGGTTACTTAAAGGCACTCAGCCCCTATTACTTATTCCACAGAGGGAGAATATTAAATATCAAAAAGAAGAATTTGGGGTGAATGAAACTGACTCAACCCCTTACTTAGCTGCTTTCCAGACCAGCAATTTGACATTTAATGTCAAAACTTACATTACTCGACTTAAAAAAAACCCTACAGTGTGAATCAAAAACGTAAGCATGAAAAGTATCTTTTCTAACAATCATAAAAGTGAGGACAGTTTTACACAGTGCCTAGCTGCTCATACAGCTAAAGCAAAAGGAATACTTGCAATAGTTAGTATTTTCTCCTTTTCAGCAAGAGCTTTTATCCCAAAAGGTTCCTACATCAGTTACAAACCTGCACTACTATAGTACAACCCTTTACCTCTAAAGAGGGATTCAATCTCTAAAGAGGGATGCAGCATTATTTTACAGTTGTGCACAGTTTAAAAAGTAAAGGCAGAGATCACACCAATGATTCAGATGGAATGCATCTGTGCAGACAGAAGTACCAGGAGGAATTGAGATTAGCTCTTTGTGGTCTCAGTGGAAGAGATGAAGTCTGTAGTAAGAACTGGAAGGTGGTACCTCTGATCTGCAGAGCTACCACAGAGCAAAAATGGAAAGAATTTCTTCTAAGACTAATGTACTATACCTATTGTGTTCCATTTTTCCACTTATGATCACCAGCTACCTGTGTTTTGGTGCTTTTATGGTTTCCCTTAAGATTTCAAACCTCTCTAAAATACACCCATGTACAGATGTCATTTCAGCCTGAGCTGACAGAGTGATTTACATATTCTTTTAACAGAAAACAGATCTGCATTCAATACTAGATCTGGAGTCAGGAAAGGAAAACTGTGCCTATGCTTATACAGCAGCACTGCCATGCACAACAGTGCTCTGACCTACAAATTGAACTGAAGATTTGAATTCTCTTCCTTTGGTGAAGAACGAACTAAAATACTACTTAAAAGCAGACAGTTAAAGATCATTTTCCCTGTGGAAATATATCTCTAGATAAGGCTTAAAAGCAGGTGCACTAATGATATTATATAAGGATTAAATTGAAAATGATAAGCCATAATTGAAGAACTGAATACTAGAGTCCTAAATCTCTCATCCAGTTTTATTTTCACCAGCAGCAGGTAATGTTTATACAGGAAAATAAACCGATGCATCCTGTTTAATTTCCTGCATCATTAGCTAGAAAAGACATATGTCATATGAGTAGATATACAAGGTAACTTCAGCAAGATGTTCAAAAAGTGAACAGGCCTCTAACTTCTCCACTAACCATTTTTATAAAAGCATCCTAAACAATCCTCGTGGAGAAATGCAAGTATTTTCTTGTAAAGCATCCCTTTTGACATAAATCTTTACTTTAAATATATCGATGGTTTCTTATTTTCCCATAGGTATGTGCTTTAAGTATTAGCATCCAGTTTTCAAACTTCTATTACCGGCAATAAAGCAGATACATTGCAGTTACAGTTACTCAACATCCAAATTGGGTCAGGCACGACCCAGGCTTCCAACAGCCCTGGCATTTCCTTTCTGCCACATTATATCTCCTCTGGAGAGCTGGGAGTAACTAACCTGGTATGGTGCTGTCAATCTGTGCTCTAAGACACCTCTATTAGCAGGCTGAGAGCTCAATTTCTCCACATACACTATTTGTTTCACTTTTTCATCTGCTGTATTTCTTACACAGGATAGAAATATAACACAGGGATGCTGCTTAATAAACACCAGGGCAGAACGACCTTACTTCTATGACCTGGCAATAAGGATGTGAATCACACTGCAAAAACTGATGTAAGTATTGGATATGCTCTAGATAGAAGCCTAAGAAAAATCTGTGTGATGGGACTATTACTCTTGCAATGTGAGACTGCTAACAATTTTATAGAAAATATGTTTCACTCTTGATTACACTGGGTTTGTCCACAGTGTGATCACTGTTCAAATTAGCGAAAAATACAGTTAAAATGTCCCACATCGACTGATTAAGTACTCCCAATGTTTCTCAAATACAGTGATCTGTTGCCTGACAACATTACACACATTCTGTAACGATGGTCTTTCCACACAAAATTAACAGGAAAGAACAAAAGGTGTGACCAAGGTAATTGTAAGTGGTAGAGTGGCATAAAGAACTCAAACAATTATAATTTTCAGAACTAAATTTTCAACGCCTGTTGAAATCAGCCACACAGTATTATTACACTACAGAAATTAACACCAACTGTTTAAGTAATTTGGAATTCTGACAGATGAATCTCCACAGTATTTAAGGTATCACTGTTTCCAGCTGGTTTTTTGGTTCTTCTGCCAGAAAGCACTTTTCCAATAGACAAGGTGGCAGACAGTCATGTCTGCACCTTCCCTGCCTCTGTTTATAGAGCACAATTAGTAGATTAAAACCCTGGTGGAAGTAAAACGGTATTACCACGATGGACGGCAAACTGGAATGGCTCCAATACAAGCACTTACTGTTTGCAGGAACTGCAGGGAATACAAGGAGACAACTAAGGAAGGGTGTGTAACACTTTAAATCATTACACACCAACTGTGGTAGATCTTTGTATCAATCCATGGACAGCCTTTCAAAGAACTAAATCTGCAAGTTTGCCTTTCTGTAAAATCACTGGAAAGTTTACTCTATTATTTATCAGACAACATCATGGATACCTGAATGCAAACCAGTAATGTTACTCCACAAAATGCCACTGTAAGGGGTTTTGAAGAAGTTTTGTAAATACTGAGGAGATAAAAACAAAACAAAAAAACCCACAAAACTCCAAAAAACCCTAACCAAATAAAATCCCCATGAAACTTGAGACTGTCCTCTTTTACTGTCTACGGACCTTATTAGCACCCAAGAGCACCTTAATGATTATTTAAACCAAAATATGTCACTGATCTGCACAGAAATTCAGAAATTTAGTCTTTGCTTTTGTAAATTAAGATATTTTGGGACCATAATTTTTCTCATCCAAGATCAGAAAAGCATGTATTTCAACGGACATTTCGGTCTTAAGCCCATGCCTGAGGTAATTCAGCATGCTCAGTTATACATAATTTTCTATGGTTTTATTAATTAGAAAACTATTGTACAACATGAATTATAGGGCTCCTTATCTTCTTCCAACAGGGTTCTCACTATCATTTCCTGATCAGTTATAGTAAACTTACAAATGAGGAAGAAGTACCCCAAGACCATCATTCTACCCCACCAGTTCAGCTGCAATCTGAACAGTTCACGTTCCCAAGAGCTGTCAGTGTGAAACCAGAATTAACATCCAATCCACTCCATAATGCTACTGGCAAAAGAAGATTACTTTATTAATCTATTAGAAGTATTACTAATTCTGACTCAACTTCCACATAAATGCAAAGAGAAACACAGGATTCTGTAATATTGTCTCACCTTTTTGGAATATAAATATAAGTTTGGTGTTCTTCCTGGAACTGGAATACCAGCTTTAGTCAGTTTAATAAAATATTTCTGCACTCTACTGGCAACCTAGAAAAAACCAACATGCAACAACTCAATGTCAAATAAAATGGAACTGGTCTTCAAAGTTTTGCCAGTGTTGCTACATTGATTCAGAGTATCAGGAACAGAAATCCTCTGGATTCTACTTCGTGACAACTACTCTTACTGGTACCTATCTTTCAGTGCTGCCTTTGTACTATTTCCAGACGCTCTGACAGCTTTCAGAGAAAAAAATTTATCCTTTTTTAAACATACAAAGAAGATCTTGCAAGAATTGTGATAGAAAGAACTTTAGTAGTTTGCTTCCTGCTGCATATAAACTCATTCTTAACAATGCCAGATATGTAATTCATGGTTAGCACACAGAAAGTAGGTTTCCATTTATGAAATAAGTAAGCATGTCTATTTTTTCAGATGTGGAGAAATATAGGTAAGATCAGAAATCAGGAAACCTAGTATACTGAAGTACTTAATTATATTTTTATCTGAAAGCATACAAATGAAATAGAAGAAATTAAAATACCATAAACACAGAACATCAGCATTTTTTACTTCTGGTCAAAATGGAGAAATTCTGTCATCTGAGGGGAAAAATCCCAGCAAGTCAGATGCAGAAATACTTT
>VWZV01003010.1:0-24861 GCA_013397155.1 Irena cyanogastra | reverse complement strand
GCACTACATTATAACTCAGTCTGAGCACAGCTGGTGTCACTACACTTGCTGTATAGAATTAAATTCATGCTGTCAAGATCTAATGAACAATTAGGTTTGGCAACTTTCCCATGGCCTTTGGGGCACATTTAACATTCTGTATTTGAGATCCATTGTTATTGGTGAAATGCAGGCCCCGCTGCTACATTCTTAAGACGAAGTGATTACTGAAAATACACTGAATTTTCTTTACTGATATTAAAAAAAAAAAAGTGAAGATAAGGGATTACTTCTCAAAGTGTTTTACATGTTACCTGCTTTGCTGTTCTATTTCCCAATTCATCTGCTATCTTCTGCCACCGTCGGGACTCGACCTCCTCTGGTGGATACTTCAAAAGCAGCTGCTCGAGTTTTTTCTAAATTGACAGCAAAAAGGAATAAATACATTTTTCCAAGTACAGGTATGAGCTGTCAAATATCTAAATATATGCGATTCTGATCTCCCAAGTGCTATAAGCATTATCACACAATTTGCTTTTATGCTCATGTATGCTGCCACCACTACAAAATTAAAGAGTTTCCTGTTACCTGTTCCTCTACAGTCCACAGCTGGTTAAAAGTTTCAGGTTTGGTCTCATCACAAAGTCGCCCTCTTATCATCTGCTCAAATACAGGACATAAAATGGAATATGTGTTTAGAAGAATTATAGCTGGGATAATTGATTTGAACCCTCTTCCTACTTAAGTTAAACCAAACCAAACCAAAGCATGAGACTTCAAAACAAAATTTGCCTAGAAACCAAAGTTTAGTGCCAAGATTTGAGTACGGGAATGGCATATCATCACCAACATGAATATCTGAAGTAACAGTTAAGACATGCACATTCCATACTCTAAAGAAGAGAAAAAAATTTAAAATTACTACTTTGTAATTTTTTTTCTTTCCTTTTGAACAACTACCTGTGGACGGCTGTTTGTGGAACCTTCTGGACCATCACTTAAAGGCAAGACAGAGTACGAAACAGACTCTCCATCCTTCTTGGGATCCAAAGGACTTTTTGGTCTTGCAGGGATACCTACTGTAAGCAACACAAAGGAAGAATTATTGAACTTCCACACTGGTCATTTCTTTCTTGTTACACATGCCCACTTTCTTTTACCTTTGTCAAAAATCAGCTTCACTCTCCTACTGTTACGTTTTCGGTTTTTGAATTCTCTCTCAAAGTTTCCAAGGCTAGTGGTGTATTGGTCCCAGGCAATCTCAGGGAGTTGAACAACTCTCTGAGGAAATGGAAGACCCATATCAACCTGAAAAAATAAGAATGAAAAGTAAAAAGCAATATTTAATGCAATCACTTTATATCGAAACCAAAACCTACAAATACTGAAATGCTCCAAAATCCAATGCTGCTTTTTGTTTGCCAAAAGCATGGAAAACCAGAATTTCTGAAGTGCCATGCAGCACAGTTTTTTTAAAGAGAAAGTGAGATCTTTCAAGAATTATACACAACAGTGCATATAAAATATGCAGCGGCACGGTCAATGATGGCTTATTGAGCATAAAACTTTAAAGTGTGCATTTCACAGCTGAAATCAGGTGTTTGACGCCTCAATAACCTGTTTCTGTTTCTAACATACCATTAGCTCAGGATGTGTACCTTTTTTAACCCAGGAACCCAAAAGACTCAGAGTTTTATCGCCTGATACCTCAACTCCTCCCATCAGAGAAATCTATGCCTATTTTGCAGTGATTTTGCTGTCTTCTGTCTAGAACAAAACTGTTGCAAAGCTCACCTCTTTATTTAAAGGTCAACTGCAAGACTATCATTCCTTTGGTCCTTTTTGAACAAAAGTACACCTGAGTACTTGAAACTGTCATAAGCATTTCCCCATAAAATGACTATCAAATGCAACACTCTTACATCATGCATGCTATTAACTCATCTCTAAACTTAAAAGAAAGACAACTACTGAAACCAAGGGGCTTACATGTGACCTAGGTATCTACAAACCCAGGAAAAGGGAAGCATAACTTCATTCTTCACTGAAATACATGCCGCTATCACACTAGAAGGTAACCATGTTTGCCTGTGGTAGATGCTGCAGTGATACAGGATTCAAGCTGAAAACATTTTTTCAGTACTCCTGTTACTACAGGGGTTTTTAAAGCTTGAAAAGAAAATGTTTCCTTACAGAAATGGATTCTCCTCTCTCAGACAATATTCTATTCTGTTACCTGTAACTCAGGTATGTTTTCTAGTGTTCCCTTTGGGTTTGGAATAAAGACTACATTTTCTGCTCTTTAAACATACCCTACCAAATTCATTCAAAGCACAACATTTCATTTCTCAAATGAGAAAGATTAGAATTTTTTGATCTGATACTTCCAGTCACCTGTAGACTTCAAGCTGTCTTAAAATACCTACGCTATAATTAGAAATTTAACAACTGCATTTCTACAAACCAAAAAAAGGGAAAGCAACCATATCTGATAAAATCATTTAAGACCTATGTCTTACAGATCTAGTAAGAAAGCAAAGAGCTATTTTTGCTCAGCAGTTAAAAGATTTTAAGCTCAAAATTTTTATGCAAGTATACATATCTATTCTTCAATTCTATAGAAGCTGAATTACTAGTTATTAAAAAAAATCCAAGGAAGACTTAGGAAAAGTCCATAGAAATACCTTCTTCTGGAGTCTTTCCACAAATCCAATAGGATCTTTCAGTGCTTCTCTCTGGTGTCTGCCTAAACTTTCAAGGTCTTGAACTGCTTGAGTACGTTGAGCCTCGAGTACAGCAATCGTCTGTAACAGTCTCTGATAACTACAGAGACAAAGGAAAACATCTCACTGCAATTGCCTTTAAAAGTGACACCCCCCACCTAAACACTAGCCATGGTTACCTACCAGAACCTACCCGATTTCATAGCTTATCTGAACCATTTCATAAACATTCTTACTGAACCAAAGTAAAAATATATTAAATTAAGACTATATGAATTTATAGAAACCCAGAAGGGAAAATATACGTAACTCTCCAGTGGCCTCCTTTATACCTGTAAATTCTACAGTAGCTGAAACAATATGGTATCAGGGACAACCTATATTCATATTCTCAATGTCTGTAACCAACAGGCTTTGCTTACAAAGTTAAAAATGCCACAAACAAAATGAGCTAATTTCTCTTCCACTTTAACCAGCTTCCTCCTACCCCAATACAAGTGGCTACCACAGAATTTTAACATTTCACTCAACCATCCAGAAGCTGGACAGGAACGGTTTATAAACACAGCATTTTGTAGAAACCCCACCTGAGAGCAGAATATGAGAATCATTTTTGAAATGTAACAACAAATCAAGGAATAAGTAATTTGCAAAACAAATTGAAACCAGATTCCCCTAAGAATACAGAAGCTGAATGAAAATGTCAGTGCTCCCTGAAACGCGCCACCCCAGATTCACACACAATTTGGAGTATCTATTTAACAGAGACATTAGAGTGTCACTGATGGCACTGTCATGCCTGTACCCAGTTACGTGTGGGGTTTTCATAAAGCTAACTTAGACTCAGGAACTCATATGACATTTTAACACAGCCTTTAAAAAACAGCTAACTACATTTAATACCTTCTATTAGCTTTAAAGTTACAGTTGCCCACTTCAGTTACTGAAATCCCATAGCTACCCACGGCCCCTGTTGTTGCAAATTATTATGTATTAACTTTTTTTATGCCAATGTTTTCTAACATTTAATATTACAACTGTAATTTAGTTCAGCACAAAATACATATACTAAAATCAGGTAAGAGCTGTTCACTACTACAGTATTTCACTAGATTTTCTTTCTGTTCCCTTATTGCTAAAACAATGACAAGCCTAGCATAATGAATTCCATGTGTACTACAGAAAAGATCCAGAGGTTACTGAGGTAATTCAAGTTTTTCAACTGACAGCACTAATAATTGGGTAAGGCTTTAAGTGGAGGGAAGTAAACAGTCTTAACACAAAATACAGGCTTTGTACCTTCAAATATTTAAGTTTCTACCTGGACATTAAACTGCTGCCTCTCCAAGAGAAAAAGTAATTTTCTTTCCACTCAAATGTAACATTTACAAACATAAAACATAGCTACACTTTCTGAAGTTTGAAACTAAAATACTGAGCTTGTTTAAAGACAATAGGACGAGATTCCGTTATCAATTTATTACTATGTACGTTTGTCTGCATATATTCAGGTTTACATGGAACCAAGACCTAAAATGCTTGTTTATTAGGCCATTAATATTGAAGAGTACTGAACATTTTCACTACTGGGAATGTACTCCCATTTCTTCTAATCAAAATAACTCTGCACAAAGCAAGATAATTAATGTGGCTGTTCTTCAGCAGGTGAAAAACTAACTCCAGCAACAGCTTCCAAAAGTGGTGACACAGATCAGAAGTGGCCTGAGACCAGAGCACAGCTCAGGCTGCTGCAGGGGTACAGGAGCCATGGGCTGTGGATGAAGATTTGTACTCAGACCCCACCCATAGCCCAGGTGAGCTCAGGGGCTGGGGAGGCTGCAGGGAAATCAAACAGGCAGGATGCCAACGCCCTCGTGTAGATGCAGCTGTAACAACACAGAAGAGCTTAAGGATACCTGGGGAGAGGATTTACCCTAGACAACAAAAAGCCTGTTTCCATCAGCAGGTGCCCAAACTTGTGTTAACAGAGCCACAGTAACTCAGCAGCTCACAGCTGCACAAATTTATATCTAAGAAAAAGGCAGGTATTTAACAATTTTTTCTTGAGCGGTTTCACTTCGTTTATTTAAATTGTGTTTAAGAAATTGGTTTTCTAAATAAAATTGAAAAAAAAAGGAGTAATTTCATTTAAAATATGTAAATACATAGAAGTAAGAAGCAACAAAATGTTGGAGATTTAAACGAACTGAAAATTTAATGATGATTCACACGTGTAAAGGGAAGAAAGAAATAATCTAATGAGGTAGCCTTAAAAAATTTAGTCAGAATGGAAAGAGATGAATATACATCGGGGGAAAAATAACACAAATCCAAGAATATTCAACTTCAGTTACTTCCCTCATTAAAACATTCACTGAAGTGGTCTTCGTGGAATGAAGTAAAAATACAAGAATGTCAGGATCATTTAAAAAACATGTCACCTGATACTGATCTGTGGCTACAGATAGCATTATAACTGGAGAAAAGGGGATTTTGAACCAATTGTTCAGACTAAAAGATTTCCCAGCACTTTTTTGTAACTCTACTAAGATATGGGTTACCTTGGAGCTATTTACTTTAACATCCATATTCAGTTTTTATGAATTAATATATTCTGAAGCCCAAGAATAAGACTGCAGTTTTATCAAGTGAGTATCAGAAGTATTGAAATATAAAAAATGGAGATTTTGAGATCTTTCACTGCCAGGGAAAAAAAGTTGAAAATCCTGAAATACACAGTCTGCATACCCCATATTCTGGTACTTGCTGCGGAACTCCCCAAAGCACTGCACATCCCTTTCAACTTCTACAGGACCTTTTAGTGAGCTGTATGTCTGCAAATGTTCTTTTTAGTTTTGAACAACTACTATTTCCACAGGTTTGTACAAGCTCTCTCACCTTGTGTGACTGTAATAAAGCCACGTATTTCTCTGAAAAAGCAGCAAGCTACATAACAACACATACACACTGAGCCCTTTCTTGAAGCCTCTGTCAATTCTGGCCTCTTAGTCTCAAATGCTACAATAATACTCTTGCTGCATTATGCAAGAGATCATGTGAATGAATAATTTCCAGGACTATTTTAAAAAGTGGCTAACAATTCTACGTTCTATCTTTCCAGATTCTTTGTAAGTAAGCACAATTCTGATGCAAACTACTACCTGTTAAAATTCTCCAAAACAGAGAAAGTCTAATAAAAGAAAAAGCAGCTCATTAATCTGCTGCAAAACCAGCTCCACCCTTCAATGAGGCACTCGAAGAGCAACCATCCCAACATCATCCAGCTACAGTGCATCATTTTCTCTGAAAGATCTGCCAGGAATTACCAAGGAAAATTATCCCACATCCTTTGCCAAAACCAAACACTCTTGAGTAACTCACAGACAGGTCCCTTCCATTGACTGAAGTCACCACTTCCTCAGTGCTAAATACTAACTCGTTAGCACATACAAAACCCAAAGCACTTTTCTTTTCAGGAAAACTTTCACTCCAGAGAATGTAATTCTGTTTCCACAATCCCAGGATTGAAACACTCTCACAAGTTCTTGCATCATGTTAATTCATCCTGCATAGCACAAAACAGCTTCAGAATCTCTGCTGAAAAACCTTGATTAACATAGGGCTTGAGGGACCAACATTTCAAAAACGAAAGCTACTTCTCACAGATTGACACTGATCAGCAGAAATTCCTGCTGATTCAGTTTTTCTTTTACAGTGATAAGTATTCCACTCTTTTGGACTGCTCCACAAAGTAATTATCACAGAGCACAGCCAGATTTCAGGAAGTCATGCCATAAGCAATTAGTTCTTACACAATTAATTTCTATGAGTCTTGTTCTAATAGTGCTTAGGGACACAGCAGCCTCCTCTCTTGCCTGTGACAAAACTTGGGAATAGATAGCTATTGCCCCAATGAAACCTACGTCCATTCTCATCCAGTTTGCTGAGATCTACTTTCAAAAGGCCTCTCCCCTTCATTCTTTCCCTTCTAATAGCATTTACAATTCCAAATCAGAGTACTCAGAGTCACATCACAGATTTTTAATTTCTCTGTTTCAGGACCTAACAGCAACCTTTAGAAAACACTATATGAATATGGAATCAATCTGCCTTTAGAACTGCATGTTTCTTAAGTTAATTCCTTTTTTTTAATACTAAATAACTTGGCACGGACCTATAAAAGGGGCCACATCATTCAGAATTTTTAAAGAAATAATTTCATTTTGCAGTAAGAACCTGTCAGTCACAGAGTCCCTCCATGGTTTCTGTAGGTTTCCCCTCCCTCGAAGAGAAGAACACCCTTAGCTGAATAAGTGATTTGAGCAACTGAGAGTACAAAACGAAGATTTTAACTTTTAGGTAGCTAAATCAAATTAGCTGGGGAAATAAAGTGCCTGTTGATAACGTTTACACCGATCAAAAAAAAAGTCAACTCAAAATCAATATCCAAAGTCACTTGAAATTACTGTAACAGTTACACTTGTCTTACATCACTCAGTACCTTGCGAAGATATGTACTTTGATGCCTAATTAAAAAGAAGTGATTATCCTCTTGACTTCTAAAATGCTGTGCAGCTGGTGGTCATCAATTTCCACTCCCAAAACTAACTGCAATTCTCCAGCTCTATTGTTCACAGTATGTTAAAATGTACAGTACCATCAATTCTGGGGGGCACTGACACTAAAAATGTCTACTGTAATTTAGAAGTACTCATTAGTTCTTGTGTAGGTAGGAACTGTTTTACATGAGAGTCTACACACGTCTCATAATAAAACACAGTAAAAAAAAAAAATATATATATAAACCTTGTTATTTTATATTTCCAAGAGCACTGACACAAAACTGGTTATTAGTCACCAGGAGGATTTGAACAAGTTTTTGTTTCATTGCCATCTGCTGGCACTCCAGCAAAGTACAGATTACAACCTGCTCTCCCATACCTAAGTCATTTATAGACTTTGGTCTACTAACAGCAATTTAAAAAAAATTATTAGCATCCCTTATTAGATGCTAAGATGAGTAGTTAAAATGTAAAGACTGTAAATTATGTAGGACAAGGGAAACATTAATTGCACTTAGAATTTCCACGTCACCCAAGGAGCTATAGTTAAAGAAATTGGCTCCCTGGAGAAACCTGTGAATCAGATCAAACACAACCTTGTCATTTCAAAGAAGTGTGGTTTTTTGTTTGGGCTTAGTTTGTCTGAGTTCAGAAATAATAGAAAATGCTCCCAGCTCCTAAGCTTGGCCTGAAATCTTTGCCAGTGTCATAACACAGTAATTACAATACAGTAATTTTGACACTGCAGAGTTTCTTGCAAATTATTCTGATGTGTAACTAAGATTTAAAAAATCTCTAATTGCACTCTGGAAGAGTCAGGGATTCAATGCTGGATGTGTAGAGCACACAACAGCAATGAGAAAGCACAAGAGACTGATGCAAAATGGCCCTTCTTTGATCTCCCTTCAGAAACAGAGAAGAGTTTAAGGGTATAATCAATAAGAGCATACATATATCAAATCCTGTCAGGGCTTCTAAAAGCACCTGTGCCTGGAGGAAGCAGCATATGGTGGATTTTTACCTACCTAATGCTTAGACACTATGACCAAGATAATCTACTTACACTTTTTCTGCAACTCCTTACTAGACTGCTTTCTACTCTGGCTTAGCCTCTTTACACATACTGTCATTTACTGCACTTTCACTATGCATATTTAATATTCATGCTTCAGACATCTTAAAGTATTTCAAAGGTAAGTAAATAATTAAACTGCATCTCTATGTTACACATTAAGCAACTACATATTAAATGGCTTCTTCAAGTCTACTGAGTCAAAAACAGAATACAAAGCTCTATTTCTGAATGTTAGCCTCACATCTATTTAAAACAAAACAGAATTAACCCAAAAAGCACATTTTTAAAGGACATTTTCAAAAACTCAACAAATCCTAAGGCAAATAATACTGCAGTAATTTACCTGGATGCAAAACAACCATTTTCCACTCAAATTCTACCTTTTTTTCAACAGCTTCAGATTTTGTGTTTCAAACATCTGAATAGTATTTTATTGGTTATCAACTTGTGAGGTGCCCTTCTTTCTTAAATTCTTAACTTTCCCCCAGAAAGAGAACACCCACTCATTTCTAGAGGCTTCATTCTCGTCAAGAGCTGTCCAACACACACAGCAGGATTTAGTATTAGCTGTACAAAAGCACCCTTAACAAACACTCACATTTCCAGCAACTTTTCAGAATTTTTAGTAGCAATTAGGTCTCTGTGCCTCTAAACAAACACAGGACTTGTTTCAGTCTTGTCAACAAGACAGCACTCATCAGTCCTCTCCCAGTTAACACAGTTTAATACAGCCTTTTGATACTGATGGCACTCTAAACCATTTGCCTGCAGGACAGTGACATTCAGTAGGGAAAAAGATACAGGTCCCTGTCATTCCTCTATTTTCCAGGCTTGAACTGACATGAGATAATGACAGAAATTGTTTTCTTCACAAATGGCACAGAAAGACAGACTGACAGCACACCCCAAACTTTTTCTCCTTCCCTCTCATCATCTCTAATGAGAATCGTCTCAATTCCTCTACTGAGGGAAAATATCACACAGCTTCCTCCAGCATGCCCACTTGGTTATTCTTCTCTAGAATGACACTGGGGAAGGCAAACAATCAGAGGGAGCTTTATTCCAGAGACAAAGTAAGAGTGACCCATAGTGCCTTGAAACTGACCCAACTGCACTGAAATCCCCTGATAAAACAAGCAGAGAAAGCTGACAATGCCAATTACTGAACTCCTTCAACTCTCACTAAATTAGTTTCTGCAGGTTTTCACCCAAACAAGACACACACATACACTCAATTATTCAGGTGTATATTCTTGCTATAGGAACAAATTAACATATTCCCCTCAAGTATCTGTTACAGGCTATCTGAATATTAGAACCAAATTACAAGAATTTGATCTACAATCATGACTGGCTGAATGTTCTAGCAGCAATGCAAAGCATTATTCATCAATATTTTTTGGCTAAAGAAGCAGAAGAAAAGTTAGAAATAAGGAAGAAAATCAGTAAAATATGTATTTATGTTAGGATTCATTATAACAAACCATGGACAAACACAGCTGGTCCTTGGCTTAGGAAGCACAAAACTTTCAAAGACTGCTATACAAAACAGCAGCAATATTTTTACTTCAAGCTATCCAAAGCAAAATAAAGATGTGCAATAACAAAAAATGAAAAAGCAGCTGGCTATTCCTACCAAAAACAAAGTTTTAAGGACACCAAAAGTAGGACCTTTCTAACTCTCAAATACCTGTATGGTTACACTGAAGGAACAACTGTATTGATCAGGACTCACTGCTGACTGAAAGAAGCTTGTACAATATGTACTACTCATGCAACTTCTTTTTAAAATATACTGCTGGTCAGTTTTGCAGTTCATGCTGGAGATGCTGTCAAAACTTCACGAAAGACCAGAACAAAAACGTAAAATTAGTCATAAAGCAACTTCAAACTGGGTTAGTTAAAACTGACAAATAAAGATAATCCACTCTCAGAGCAAGTGGCAGTCACTTTGTTCTTGTCTTCCCAGTGGCATCATTATGTTTATTAATATTTTAGTGATCCCTACCAAGTAGGCAATTATGGCAACATTAATTTATTCCTTGTTCCACCACACAACTTTACAAT
This sequence comes from Irena cyanogastra, assembly GCA_013397155.1. NCBI lineage: Eukaryota > Metazoa > Chordata > Aves > Passeriformes > Irenidae > Irena > Irena cyanogastra. Next base: position 14,455 of record VWZV01003010.1, on the reverse strand, counting down.
GACATAACTGGTATAACCACAATTTACTGCTTCTGCTTTTAAGTGTCCTCGTGTCAGCAGCCAAAACCACAGCCAGAGCCCTACTCTCCACACAGCTGTGCTGAGTCAATACATTAGTGCACCATCTTTTCTTGGCTTTCTTGCTCTTTTTCTTAAATCAGGACTGTGATTCCTATGGCATTTGATGTTTGTTTCCAACTGATATTTCCTACACCTCAAAACTATTTTTATTAATTATTGTTCCTTAATTTTCCAGTTGATATGAATTTACTAATGAGCATCCTTAAAAATGGTAAGCATGTCCAAATGAACAAGCAGAAAACCAATTTTTTTGCATTTTCTTCTATTAGAATTATAGGTTTCTTGTTGCTTGTGGTTGAATTTTTTTTTTTATATTTGTGTATTTTTCCCCTCCATCATTTTTGGTCCATGTTGACCAAAGAAATTGGAAAGACAAATTGCATTCTTGTCTATTCTCCAAAAACTGGCAGCTTGGAAAGGAGGTGAGACCATAACCACTGTCACTACAAGAGACAGGCAAGCAGAATTCAACTGTTACTTGTCACATTCCTCCATCAATCCATCACCCCACACTTCCAGAGGTACCACATCAAGGCAGCCAACAGGGAAACATCTCTGCACTGCAGAGTTCACACTCTCTTCCAGGTGTGGACTGCTGCAACAGATGACTTTTGCAAGTGCCTACATAGATGTAGGCAGAAAAAGAAAAGCAGGCAAATCAGGAAGGAATTCAAGGGGTAAAGGACACAAATCCAAAAGAAATCAAGCTTTACTTTGCACAGGATGCACCATTTAAGTGAGGACTGCACTGTGTTTGCTCGTGCTGTTCACTGGGATGATGCTGAGGCAGCAAGATGCCTCTGTGCAGGGAAGAAAAATGAATGTTACAGATGTACCTGACATTTAATGGCTCCCAGAGTGTGCTCATTCCTAGGGAGCAAAAAGCTGATGCAGCACATGCCCAAGGCATCATCTCTTGCAAAGTAAGAGTTCTAGTCTTTATGGAATAGTTTATGTAATTAAAAAATATGATTCTATGATTACAATATTCTTAACCAAACCTTACTCTTTAGTCCTGCAAAAATTTTGTTTCACATAACTTTTCCTTTGACAAGTATGTATAGACAAAAATTGTCTTACAGAACATGATAAAACAGTAACATTGGCAATAAAAAATCCTCAAAACACTTCATATTTTAAGCTATAGTAAAATACAAGGATTTCATTAAAAATGTGGTTGCATGCCTGTTATGCTGTCACATTTTAATAACACAATTATCTGCAAAAGCAAACTGAAATTCATCAGAAAGTCATATTACAAGTTTCTAATTGATTTCCATTGTATTTCTATTTTGTGGATTAGCGATCTGCCGCATCTAACTTCTACATAATTTTACTTAAAGTCAATCCTGGTTTTGGTTACTGAGAACACAGACCAATCTACCAGACAACAGAAACTACTCTCTGTAAGGAGAGACTGACTTTTCACGTTTTAGTTTTACATTAATAGGTAATTCAAGAAAAATATCACTGTATGCCACACCAGTTTTGTGGAACATAGGATGAATATGGCATTTATGCTTGGTTTTCTAAAATTATTAACTTTTCTTTTTCTTCACTAAAATTGTATACTGCATCAATTCTTTTATACTGTTGATGTATTCTACAAATTACTCAGAGGTATGGATTCAAACTGCTACTAGTAAAGTAACTTGATTTACACCAATTCCCTTTATTCCTTAAGATGAAACAAAGTCAGAAACAAAATTCCTACAGACTAAAACTGACATCTCAGGAAAATGAATTATCAGCTACTCACAGCTACTTGACATCATTCCAAAGGAATATTAAGACTTATTTGTACATTTAAATAAATCCCTACTGTGTTATCAATTTAAATTTAATTCAGAGAAACATAGCTGAATATATAGGCTTTATTTATAAAACTGATCTATTACTATTAGCCAATATATTCAAAGACAGACATGGCTATTTTTATCTTTTTCAGTTAAGGAAAAAAACATGGTGCAGGTAAAGTTAGAATATTAGAAATTTAGAAAGAGGATATTACAGTTACACTTTAAGAAGACTGTGTTTAAGGCAGTTCTCAAATAACTGGTACGACAAAGTGCACCAAGTCCTAGTCTAACAATTCAAGTGCAGTAAGAAGAAGTTTTATACAAAACTGCTCTAATTTGATTCTGTAGGCAGAAAATTTGTGACTGAATAAAATATAGAACCTATGCCACAGGAAATGCTAAAAATGTTTATTTTCTTTCTCACATTTATATAATATTAAAGGTGGATCCAAAGACATAAACGGTATTGTCATCAATTTTTAAGTATATGTAAATCTGACTGTAGCATGATCCTGCACAGTCATCTGTGTTTCCAGGATCTCTGCAACAATACAACCCATTGTAGGCAAGACTCCATAAGGTTGGGTTTTAAGAGACGTATTAAAATCCTCATTTGATCTGTCTTCACTTTAAATGCCAGTGCAGCTGTTGTAATTTTAAATATTTTCAAGTAATAAAGGTATATGAAAATATCTATCTACTGAACAAGGTCCTAACTCTTAGAATTAAATGTTCGTACGGATCTGCCCATGTGTAAGGCTGCTATTTCAGTGATCTTGCTCCAAGTCTAAGTGGTTCCTGTAAAGCCAATTGCAGTTTATGGAGTCCTAGAAATGCAGTATATGCATGTGACATCTCAATTCCTCAATCACATTTTCATCTAGAACCCAGGACTAGGAGTCAAACACAGACTGTCACTTTGTGCAAGCCAATACCTGCCAAACATTACAAATCTCCAAAGGAAATAGAGAGGAAGATGAAGGAAAAAAAAAACCAAAACCAAAAAAGGGCACTAAATGAAACACTGGGCAAAGGCAGAAAGTACTGAGAATAAAATGCTGCACCAGACAGAAAATTAAAGTAAGCTGCTGCAGTATGAGATAGAATTACAGCATAAAAAGATACAGCAAAGAGATGTGAGAAATGCCTGAGGAAAGACATATGCAAAATACCAAGCATAGCATATAAAATTCAGCAGTGTAAAAGTTTTAAATCAGGAAGTTCAGTCTTGATGGAAGTATCTCAGGAGAAAATGCAAACGTTTCTGAGCTAGATCATAGAAGCAAAATTCTCAAATATACACCAAACCATACTTTTCTGAAAGCAGTTACAATACACAAAAATTCCAATTATGTGTGTAGCAACAGACAACATTAGCAACACTTCACAACTATACAACCCCCAGATCAGTCTGTTATTATCTACAGAAATGTCTATGTTGTGATAAAATTTCTGCTTAGAGATCTCATCTCTGTCTTTGTAGGACAGATCTATTTTAATAAAGAAGTTGTGGGAACATCCATCATTTCAGACTTCTCTACAAATAATAATATTCCATAATCCATGGTAGTTATTTTTCCTATTATATAATCTAGTTTTCCCAGAAATATTAATATGTGACTATTGTTTAAACATGTTAAGATTTAAAAAGCAACAAAATTCATACAGAAATATGACATTTACATTTAGGTTTTTCTTTCTTATAGCAAGTCTTATCAACAGTTCTTAAAGGTTTTGGTATATTCATATTTTATCAACATCACAATAATTTCTTGGAGAGTGAGAATCAACTGTATGAATACATATATCACCAAGCTATGTAATGTAACAAGAAACAATATAAGTTTACAGCCATATAAACTTGCTTCTATCACACAGAAGAATGTTTTTTTTTTCTGTCATGGAATGTCCAAAGAATTATACTAATGCCTTCTTGGAGAAATCTGCCTCCTCAGCCTAGCCAAGAAACTAATGTCTGAACTGGCTTGGCTTTTAAAAGAGAACAGAAACATAAACCAGAGAAAAATCACCCATAATAATCCCAGACTGATGAAGGGCAGAAAACCAAAACTGTACCATTTGAAGATGTGACACGCAGAACACCAGAACACTTGGCTTAGCCAGAACGTTAACAAGCAAAGTGAATATCCTTTACCTCCAGCAAAACCTACTCTAATAGCATGAGAACCCTGGAATTCTTTGCATCTGACCCATCAGGGAATATATTTCAGATAAACTGGCAGTTTGTTGTTTTGGGGGTTTTTTTTTAACACTTTAGAAAGTAAGTACCAAATGATTAAACAAGGGTGTAATTATGATACTATTCAAAAACTGACACACATGAATTAAGAGTATCCTCTAATGAACTTAGTTATTATTAAAACTGGATAGAGGATATAGTACACTGCACTTGATTTATTCTTGAAGTATGAAATTCTGAATAAATGATAATTGCACTCATATGTCAAAATACTGATTTAAGTTCTTAGAAAGATCCTATTACCATGCAGAACCACCAATATACCAGACTTATTTTCTTATAAATGTAAATAACAAAAAGGATGGCCTGTAATTTTCAGTTCTATCAAAATTTTTTTAAATGAAGAAAAGATACAGCTAACACTCCCTCCCCTCAGTAGCATGCTTCCCTTTGGGAAAGTCGAAATATAAGACAGAATAAAAACAATAACCACTTCTTTTGGAATTCTGCATTCAGGCAACAAGTTAGTTACAAGCTACCAAGTCCTACTTGGTAGGATTTCAAAAGATCTCAACAAGATCTCACAAACAGGCTGCCAATCTGATCAACAACTACCCATTTCTCCAGAACTGTGTATGTTCAAAAACTAACACTAGGGCACACACCTGAAATTTCCAAGGACAATTTAGACCTGTGTTTAAGAATAGAAAAAACTACTGTTATTTTTACAGTATTTATAGTAAATACAACTCCTGACATCATATCACATTATTAATGAATCTGTGTGCTAACATCAGATGAAGTCATATTTCGTACAGATCCAAAATGATCCTAAGAGAGTCAAAAGACAACAATGCATTTGTAATAGTCTTTCTATCTACTGGGAAAGTGTCCACTTTGGACTGATGGCTGAAGCTGCAAATATTGGAACATTATTTTGAAATCATAGTTTGTCTAACCCATGCTCGAATTCAAAATTTTCTGATTAAAATGATTTATTCACATTCAATACTGAACAAAATTTTACTATATAAACAATGCAAAAATCCAGTGATACTAGATTAAACAATCATCTGTGCCTTGGGCCCCATATTCACAGTAACTGTGCTATGAGCATTTACTACATTTGCACTGAACTACCACCAGTGCTTCAACCCTTCATACGAAGCAAACGGAAGATCATCTGCACCTGGCCTTTCAGAACTCACAAAATACAGAACACCTACTAATCAGCAAAACAGCATTACAAGGACTGAAATAAAAAACTGTGTCCTGATCTACTACTCGAAGACAAATTTTCTCCATGTAAACTTTCTTCAGTGAATCTCCCTTTTGTTTCAAAAGCTCTTGCACGTTTACCACAAGGTATAGTTACCACTGTTCTACTTACAGACATTCAGATGATAAACATAAAAACGACTCAAGAGCATAATAATAACAACAATAATAATATTACTATATTTACATGTAATTAATATAAATAGCAATGTAGACATAATTTACTTTGGAAAAAGTTGCTGCATTTGATCAATTCATCTTCCTGAATACAGTAATGCTGAGTTGTTTCCTATGACACTCTGAAAAAAGTATCTAACTTTAACTTTTATGTACAGCAGAATGATAATTGTATAAGCTTTATCTGTAATTGGATATGCTGATAAATGACTGAAATCTAATTAAAGGTTATAATTCCTTCGGTTTTCCTTCCAGCTAGATTTTAAGACAAAATAAATAACAGATGCATTTTTAAAGAAACAAAAACCCAAAGAACCTCAAAAAACGAAGTTCCAGCTCAAGAATCCTGATTGCTAGAAATGTATAAACCACATTGCTGTACCATACTGCATATTAAATAGAGTTTAATTTTGTTTGAGGTAGAAACAAGAAAAATGAAGACTGAAGAGTATGAAAATTATAAAGCACTTAAGTTTTTGTGGAAGTACGTTAAATAATAGTTTTTGTAATAATAATATATTTTTTGTAAGAAACAAAAGCAGAATTCATGGTTACCATAGTTACACATACTCTTTGTTGTGTTTCAATGCCACATGATCTGATTCAAAGTAATACACATCAGGCTCTTCCTCATCCTCCTCTGCAGTGTGGATGTTGGCACTCTCTTTGGCAGATGGTACAAATCCAGCAACAAGCCTAGACTCAGAAAGTGGCTTTCTTAGTCCATCACTCCCATGATCCCCTGTATTACTATTTCTCTCTTTTTCATTCTCTTTGATTTCTTCAGACTTTTTGGGAGATCCATTGATATTATTAATACCTACAGGTACATTCTTTTCAGTAGGACTAAGATTATTTTCTTCAACCTGTCCGTTTTCTCTGCAAGGAGAGTTATTTTTAGTAGGGCTACTTCTGGCAGGGGCAGCCCTTCGTGGTGAAGTTCTCAACGTGTATCTGTGTTCTTGAAGTTCCAACATATTTGTCATCTGAGTGGAAACACAGTTCAGCACTGAAGAATGGGGTTCAGGTTCACCTGAGATTGATGCACTGTCATGGTGAGTATTCAGGTTGCTATTGGTGTTTTCAGCACACTGTTCCTTAGAGGCACTGCTATCTCCCACAACATCCACCTCCTCCTCCGAATCCCTTAACAAAGATGACTGGTTTTCAGAAAAGGACCCTGTAGCTGGCTCAAATGCCTGATTAGCATGCTCCTCAGGCAAGCAGTCATTTACTGTTTTGTGGTCCTCTACCTTTACCTGTTCTTGAGAGTTTGTGCAAGGCACATAATGGTCTACAACACTGTCCTCTTTGCTGCTATTAAGCAGCAACGAAGAATGGGCAAATGAGTTTCCGTTTTCTGCTACTGTTTTGTCCTTGGGCATATGGGAACCAGCACTGTTCTGCTTAGCGTTCCCATCAACCTGACAGTCGTCACAGTTAAGAGAATTTGAGTCTCTCTCCCCAACACCATTGACAGTCTGATAACCTGCAACCTCTTCAACTACTGCAGAATTATTAAACCCTTCTGCACAGACATTCACCTTTTTAACTTCCCTTTTCTCACAATCATCCAATATAAGACATCGACAAGCTCGCTTAGTCCCCGTGGAGGCTGCATCATTGTCCGACACTAAGCTTTTATGCTCCAATGGCTCCTTCTCTGCCTTAGTGGGCAATTCTTCTTCAGAACTGTTGGGTGCCTCTGAACGCAGACAGCGTTTAATTCTTTTCAAAACCGGTGAAACAGGTTCTGCTTGTTTTTTTTCACTATTTTCCACAGTTTGTTTATCACCATTATCTTTCTCGGAAGTGGACAGCCCTCTCTTTCTAGGGCTCACCCATGACTCCCGAGCACTCTGCTGTTTCAAATCAGTAGTTCTGCCACCGTTGCTGCCCTTCTGAGTTTGCACAGACTCTGGCCTCTTCTTTGGTGACCTGGATCGGATTGGAGGATGGGGTGAGACTTCCTCCGGATGAGCAATACTACGGTTCCTTAATGTTCTACCACAAAAATTTTCATCCAAACCATTTAAACCCACTGTAGATCTTGTAACACGAGTAGATCGAGAAGCAGCCATACTATGGCGAGTCCCTAAAGTATGTTCATTGTGATCCACTCATTGGGAAACCTTTGAAAAAAGGTAAACAAAACAGTCAGAAAAAATATTTTAAAAACACCTAGAGACAGAGCACATCTGAAGAATGTATTGTCACAAATGTACCAATGTAAAACTGAATAAGCCCGTTCAATGTATTCATAACTCTTCTTTCCATGGTATTTCTTTAGTGCATTAAATTTTTCCATCTCAGCTACAAAGTAGCTGACTTGGTATTTGTGGTTGTTCTGGCTTTAGTACTTGTGTGAGTGTAGCTCATATTTATGCTTATGTAAGTCTGGAATGTCCCAGTTAGGCTCTAGTTATTAAAATACACTATTTTTATGTATTGTACATATGTTATAATGTATTGGTATTATCATTTAAATTTTTCTGTTCAAGTAAAAGGTATGAGACTGCATTTTTAATATCCCACAGTTTCCAGTGACAGGGTTTCACAGGCTAAGAAGTAAATCATTAAAATTGCATTTGCTTACTCAATTGTTGCTTAAAGAAAAAAGAAATTTCTCATTAATAACAAAACAGAACTGCAATTTTAATTTAGCAGGGAATTAGAAAAAAATAAAGCACAGCAGTAAAAATACTTACAGTTATTATTAGAAAAAATGAAATAAACCAAGTTTTCTGAATTAGAATCATAAAATCATTCCAGCAGGAAAGGCCTTTGAGAGGCAATCTTATCCAACCTCCCATTCAAATGAACATGAGGCCTAAATTCAGATTTAGTTACATGGAACATTATCCAGCTGGGTCTTGAAAAACACTGAGTACAGATATTCCAGAACTCCTCTGGGCAACCTGTTCCAGTCCTTAAAGCAAAAATATTTTTTCTTATACCCAGGCGGGGCAACTCCTACTTCTGTATCACTTATGACAACAAAAGCCTGGCTCTATCAGGAATTATCAGTAGCTCTATCAGGAACTTCAGTACCTCTATCTGAGGTGCTGGAAGCTGTTTCCCTCTCAGCTGGTGAGATGGATCACCACTCAGATCAGATTTAAGTAAAGTCAGACTCGCCCCATTTCAGAGTGCCTGTATTTCACATTTCAGGGTGAAACATAGGAGTACTTGACCTGCCTAGTATCAAAATAATTTTTAAGAGAATTCAGTTCAGTCTTATCCTTGTATTCATTTAATCTTTTAAATTTTAGTCTGTCAAACTCCCCATCACCACAGATCTGTCATAATAGCCTTGTTAATGAATAGATTCACATTTGTGCATAATGGCACACCTTCCCTTTTTCATCTACCCAAATTCTAGATTATACAAACCTGTTCAACTGTCATACAATGTGAAGACTACAAATTTTAAAGATGGAATCAAACCTTTGACATTACTTGGAAATGCTGAAAATAACAAATGGAAAAAATTGTTTCAAGATGTGTTTTTCATTTTCAGCATAGAAGGGAAAAAAAAGAACATAAATTCATAAATTCTCCCAAATCTACTATTTAAGTGCCAGACGGTCCTAGAACAGAAAAGAGAATGGGACAAGCACACTCTCATCCAATACAATTCTGTTTAACCAGTATTTACTGTATTGTGTGCTTAGGAATTCACAATGCAAGCAGTATTTCTCAAGGAAAGCAATGTATCCTAACAGTATTGCTTGGTGTAGTTCTCAACAAAACTCTAGAAGAAAGCACATTAATTTTGTGTACATGTGGTATAGCCCACACACAACTGTGTATGTCAGCATATCATTCTGTGCAACAAAGAAAAAGACAACTATAAAGTGAAAATTTCGAATGTTCTCAAAACTGTGATTTATTTGTGCTGCTACAACTCTCTTTCTTGTTGGCTATTCCTGCTGCCTTAGATGAATGCCTGGAAAGGTGCACTTGTATTCCTGAAAATACATCTAAGCAGATGCTGCAGCACTAACTTTCATTCTGTCCACTTAAAATTAAGTAAGTGTGAGGTCTCCAACACACTCTGCCTTAAGAGAAAATATAAATAATACGTCAAGCGGCAAATGGTCAAACATCAGCAGCTGACTGAAGAGAGCAAAACCCTATGTGTTTTCTATAATGGTTTTTACACCTATTTTCCACATGGATAAACTTGCCTGCAAATTCTCCCTCTTTGCAAGCAAGCTCAATATCATCTGTAGAGGGATCCCATTTGGGGTTGAACCCAAACATGAAAAACAGGGTTTATTTACATATTCCATTTCTCCTAGGTTGTTCTAATTAAAGCTAGCATACATTAGGGGTGAGCAACTAACATTTCTAACTAACTAATAAAATAACCTAAACCAAATTCAAATGTATACTTTGGTTAGTAATTACTTCTGAACTCAACAGACTCTAGAAATTATACGTGAGAGAGAAATCTTTACTGATTTGCTGATATGATACTTTCTAAAGAAATACACATTACATGACAAGATAAAAAGTTATTATTTCCTTAGTACAAATGTGAAAAAAACTTACCATTTCAAAACTAGAAGAAATGTAAACTTCGGGCATTTCATACAGCAGACTCTTACTGTACCACTCAAATAATATCAATCACCATTGCTGATATCCATCATGTAATCCAAATGTTTTACTAGTTTATGCCATCACATTAACCAGATTTTGAAACTGTTGAGAAAAAGACAAAGATATCAATAAAACATTTAAATTACCACACTGAAAATGAAGAGGAATGCAACAGGATGACATACAGAGTAACAATTTCTTAGAGAAGAAATTACCAATTTTAAAAGTGTCCTGCTGAAAGAAAGATCAATATGCTATAAAGTAATTAAGTACGTGAAATGCTACTTTAGGTTTCAAATGTAAAATGTCTTTCTTGGTAGTTTCTAAGTGGTTCACTGTATCACACTAAATGTGCAAGCAAATGAACTCACAGGAGTTAAGTGTTCAAATTTCAAAAGGTATTTGAAGAGACACAAGAAAACAAGTAGTGAAAGGTATTACTACAACTAATGAATTATGAAATGCACAGTCAAATGTATTTTTTAATTAGATACACAGTGAAAAACTCTGCTGTTTAATTTTAATTTATTGACCAGACCTCTAAACTTATATTGGCTCCAAATCCCTGAATAACCTTCATCGATACAATGGGACTAAAGCGCTTTCTAGAGTTCACATTAAACCTATTCTTCATCCAAGGAAAACAATGTATAGCACCTCATTTGTAGCGGAAGTGAAATATTTTGGATATTGGAAGACAAAATACATCTATGGATCTATAGATCCAAAAGTCACACAATGCTTCCAGCTGTCTCCAATTTGAGCATCCGTGCCAATGACCAAGTTACTACTTGAAAAAATACACCAGCAATCACATTTAATTTAAGAACATCTAGTACAATGAAGGCATAATAATTCACTAAAGAATAGTGGTTATTAAAGCTTTATTCACATTCTATTGACTTCATACAAGTGACCTTATTTTCATCTTGACAATTCAAAACTTCATGATCTAAAACACAAGCTAACAGGTTCCTCCATTCTACAACATACAGGTTCTCCATTCTACACAGTTTTTATATTTAGATTACTGAAAATTGTCTTTACTTTCAACCTAGTTAGGATTTCATACTGGTAAGAACAGAAAATTAATTCACCATTAAGTTGCCAATTCAAAATACAAACTGAGCTGCATAAGAGGAGAAGAGACAAATTATGTCTAATTGCAGTGAAGTTCAGTAACAGAAGATGTTGCTCCACCGATGCTACATGAAGTATCATAAATTCTATTATGTAGATAACTAAATCAAATCAGGTTTCATTTATTCAGTGGGTTTCCTCAATTTAACAAACAGCAGAGAACTATCATCACAGTAAGACAAAGAAAGAATGGAAGAAGGCAAAGACAGCCACTTGAAAAAGCATGTTACTCTTAATCCGTGTTATTGCCTTTCCTGAAGAGCCCTTTAACTGATGTATCTGGAGACACCAAAAGTATAACAAAGTTTGACCAATTTTTGCAAAAGAACAACGTACCCAATAAAAATACTAGCTCAGTAACTTTGGTAAAAATACAAAATACATTTAAACAAACAAAAAAAAATTAAACAAAACATTAAAACAAAATGTAACAGTGAGCCAATCAGAAGGTGGCCTAACCTCATAATTTTTAATTACTTTACCAGTCTAAAGTAAAGAACATATGAATAAGTTGTTTCAGGAATGGCTGGACTAGTAATGTCAGTATTTTGTCAGATTTGTACACCTTATCTCTCCCGATTTTCTTTTGCCCAAAACAACCCTATTTTACTCACAGTAGGAAAGATACAAGCCCTGCTGTGTCTATTTGCCTTTGGGGACAGCTGAAGCATTTTAGACACAGCAAAAAGATTGTGTAAGTATCTTCAGAGAAAAAACCAAGGTGGGTAAAAAAAGTTTTACTTAGTCAGAATTTTTTGTCTGGTAACAGTGTGCAGGGATGGAGGAGGGAATAACAATTTAAAAAAACAGGAAACTTAAATTAGGATACAGTGAAAAAACAGCGCATTAATTGCACTTAAAAACCTAGAAAACAACATTCATAAGGGCTTAAAAAGCAAAAAATTATATAATTTTCCACAGAAGTTTCCTTGGAAAAACTGTCTTGAAAATTAACTATTATTCCTTTACATTGCATAACAAATTACAATGACATTTTTCACTCAGAACAACCACATCTTCTGTGGGAGAGAAATTCAATAGAAGAGTAATTGAATGGTTTGGACACCACTCATTTTAGAAGCTATTTATGAGTTGGAATAAGGAGTGCAAGAGAAACTAAATAAGCTTTTAGGTCTAAAAGCCTTTCTTCAGGGAATCACATCAAAACCTAAGAAAGAATACTGGAATACTGCAATAAAGACTAAAAGTTAGAAGGGTGATAATCAGCTAAGAAACGACACACTGTGGTCTGCAGAGCCCAGTAGAAATTTAGAAGTTACAAGTTAGAGTGTAATGCAGACAGAGCTCTGCAATAAGTAAGGGACTTGAATTTGTCTCTTGTGGGGAAGGACCTGCGTAAGAGGCCAGTGAGCAAATGTTGCTGCTGAAACCTACAGGAAATGGTCACACATTAATCAGTATGGACAATCTTCAGAGTGACACTCAAGTTCAACTGCTTGCAGAAACTGGCTGTACATCTTACATACAACTGAGCATTTCATGACAACATAGGATGTATTTCTGGGTATGCATTTTCACATTTAAGAACTCTTAAACTTACTCAGCTTTAGGCAGACTCTACCAATACACATCATCATATGCACATCATGCTAGAATTTTTATTTAACTTAATCACAACCCTATTTAGTAAAGTTACTGAATGCTAAACTGTGTGCATGAAAACTTCTAGCAACAAAGGGAACAAATTTACATAGAGATGAAAACCAACAGTTAAAGACAGCAGAACGAGGAAAACCCTTCCCAAACAGGCAGAATAACCAATTTTTTTTCTGGGTTATGCTGGTACTGTCTATCTGAGAGTCAAGTACAAATTAAGGAATTTAAAGGAGTTTAAAGGATGTCAGAAACATGGATGCAGTTACAAGTATGTTCCACATGGCCCTAAGGTAGAAAAGAGACCATGAAAAACAACAGTCAATACCTGAACCTACTGGGTATATACCAGACCTGAAACCAGCAAAGCAACAGACATCTCTACTATAACTGTGCTGGAATTATATAAATGGAACTTAAGATAGATAAATTAACATTACATACAACAGTAAACAAATCAAAACATATTTGTGTGCTGGGGGTGAGGGAGAACAGACTTTCAAGAGAAGTCTCCAATAGTTGTTTGATGTCACTATTTGATGAAAATGGGCAATATCTAAAGTCTTTCACAACAATTCAACCCTAGAAAACAGACTAGTGGGTTCATCTGGAGTATAGTGAATCATTTTCATATTGAAGAGAAATAATCTGTTCTCTTTCTTCTGAGTCTCATCTAACAATCAACGTGCTCACTGATAATACTGCAGTGATAAAGATTCGAATTTTTCCTGATGTTCAGATATGGCATTTGTGGATATATGATAGCAGGAGCACTCTCCAGTACCATACTTCAGTAAATCCCCAAATTATTTCAGAGACAATATCTGCTATTGGCAAAGTTACCATTTACAAAGCAAATGTGATACACATATACAATTGCCCAAAGTAATAAATAAAACTGGTAGATCTCTGTGGTATAAAATAGCAGTTCTTAAATTCTCTGCAGAGCAATGGAAAGAAAAATTGAAAGCAGCAGCTATTTATGCAAACAGAATCTAATCCCCTACAGAGGTATTCACCCAAGACAAAAAAATTAGCACGTCTGAAAAGATGGGAATCTGCACAGACACTAGATTATCAAGATTTTGGATTATCTCCACAAAGAAAATACATCACTTCCTAACAAAGCAGCATTACTAAATTAGGGATGAATTTCATTTAACAAATTATATTCAGCAGTCTATCACATCTAGAGTATGCCAGCATCTCTTCCCACACATACTGAGTTTCGCAGAACTACATTAGCAAGAAACCAGTTTTCTGGAAACAGCATTTTATTCTTCTGATTCTACATTACCATCAAAACAAGCAGTACTTTCAACTGATAGAAATAACCTCCACCAAAAGACATTATGAAGATCTTACTCAAAATAATATCTAACAATAAGCAGCTTAAAGCTATAACAAAAGCTTAAATGCAATAAAAATTAATAAATGTTACTGGGGTTATTCTGAGATTTCAGCTGTCTCTGACACAATAAGATTATATTACATCTGGTCAAAATATAGTCTGCCAGAATGGGACTACTTATCTTGTATATAAAAGGCTAGTAAGATA